>VYXF01001702.1:373057-416962 GCA_013397295.1 Polioptila caerulea
CCCAGGCAACACAGAATGCATGAGCCCATCTAGGTATTCAAAAACAAAGAAGAGGACTTTTAAGTCTGGCAACACAGAACAACTGAATGTGCTTAATTATATAGAAAAATTGGGCTAAAATGTTCATTGGAAAAGAGATGGAGGACTTGCCATGTTGAAGGCTCTAGACTACAAGTCTTATGAGGAGCAGCTGAGGGAGCTGGGGGCATTCTGCCTGGAAAAAAGAAGGCTGAAGGGAGACCTTATCTCTCTCTACAACTTCCTGAAAGGATGCTGTAACCAGGAGGGGATCAGCCTTTTCTGCCAGGTAACAGATGATAAAACAAGAAGAAATTGCCCCACATTGTGCCAGGGGATGTTTAGAGTGGACACCAGGAAAAAGTTCTTTACTGAAACAAAACTTTAGAAAAGGCTTCCCAGAGAGGTGTTCACCATCCCTGGAGGTATTTAGAAAACCTGTGCACGTGGCACTTGGAAATATGGTTTAGTGGTGAACATGTCAGTGCTAGTTAATGGTTGGATTAATGATCTTAGAGATTTTTCTCAACCCTAATGATCCTACGTCTTTGTGATGTATTGGTGTTAGTTGCTCCACTTTAGGGTAAGAACTCTGACCCCCACCCCTGAATAGGCAGAGCTATTTCCCATCAGCTGCCATTAAGTGGCCATTCCTCTTGGTCACATCCACCTCCTCAGAACTTCCTACTAAGTGGGTCAGATTTATCCCAGGTTGGCATCTTCACTTTCCTGGGTCCTGTACTCGGTTTTCTTTTTGCCACGTACTGCATGAGGAGTCAAACATCCTAGTTTAGAACTGCAAATCCACCAAGCCACAGGGTGGTTGGTGGTTCAGACCAGAACTCTGGCACTGCACTTGCAGATAATTCTTCACCTGAACTTTGCCAGGAAGGTCCAATTCACTTTTGAAGTACCAGAAAATGCTATCAGATGTTATCAAGAGTAAAATACTTGACACATGCAAGCATTTTAAAGCTACTAAAAATTTCCTTGTTATGGGCTGTGTCATCATGAAACGTAGGAAAATTGTCTTGTGTGATGGAGCACTGGAGAATGAAACAAAAATTTTTCTATGCTGGGCCTTGACCATCATGGAAGTTGGAATGTTGTGGCTAGTTTATGCTTCTGGCGTGTTATAGTCATTTGCAGGTAATCTGGGTACCATTTTATCCCTCAGAGATGGAAGAAATTGGATGGAATTAATTTTTCCTCAGGAGTGAAAAACTCCCTTTATTAGCCCTGAACTTGTTGACTCTGCTNGTAACCAGGAGGGGATCAGCCTTTTCTGCCAGGTAACAGGTGATAAAACAAGAAGAAATTGCCCCACATTGTGCCAGGGGATGTTTAGAGTGGACACCAGGAAAAAGTTCTTTACTGAAACAAAACTTTAGAAAAGGCTTCCCAGAGAGGTGTTCACCATCCCTGGAGGTATTTATAAGCCCTGAACTTGTTGACTCTGCTGGGTTTTGCTTTTAGACAGCTACCCTACCAATTTATCTGATACTTTTCAGTCAATTTGGCAGTCATGTTTTGAGTGCTGGTAAAATAAAGATAACTCTATCTCATAGTGTGCAAGTGCTGCAGGATTCCTCAGAACAATCACAACTCAGATTAATTTTATAGTGTGGTTTTTATAGTGATATGCTTCACCATTCTACAAGGCTGAGTAAACATCCACTCATGCTAGACAATGTTTTTCTGTTTGTTTATGTCAATTAAAGAGCTTGAATATACAGACAGGGAATCCTACATGGCTTCTCTTAAACCAACAGAATATGAAATCAGCCAGGCTCAGTGCCGAGAAGCTGATTTCTGGTGATAAACTGAAGTAAAATAAAATCTGCTCCATATGGTTCAATTGTAAACTTTGCAGCTATAAACAAAAACCTGCTGTGTGACTAAATATTGCAGTACAAAAGCAGCCATAAAATGCTATACCTTAAGGCATACCCAGAGTCAGCCCGACCACTTTCAAATGTACTCTCGAATTAAAAGGGAGTGTGAGAGACCAGGTGATGCTTGGTGTGTGTATTGCTGGGGGAAGGATGTGGTAGTTCAGGTTTCTGAGCCCAGCTCATGAGCTGGGACATACCTTACATCTGGCAACAGCTGCCCCTGCCTTTCTGCAGGAGCTAACCTGCAGAAACCAATACAAAGGTAACCAAACCCATGTCAGGAATTAAACTCCCTCTATTTTTATCTACTGCATGGTTGGCATTGCACACTTGTATCCTCAAAGGGTGTGCAAATGGGGCAAGGTCAAATGTAATGATTCTTCAACTTCCTGAAATCCTGCATAACTCCTACATATTATAAATCCTATATATGTCTATTTGTTTCCAAGGAGAGTGAGCAAGAAGGCAGGTTGAGGTGTTCAGCAGACACAAAGACACGTAAATGATCCCCACATGTGCTAACCAACCATTTTCAGGCCTGCTCCAAGCCAATGCTGATCTTGTCTTAGAAGGGAAAAGTAAATAGGAGTTTGAAGAGATCCCTGGTCTATCAAAGGGAATATGTTTTGTTCCAACCTTCCAACCAAGGCCTGGTTTAATACACACTGCTGATAGATCTCTGAGCATCTGCTGTTCAAGTACAGCAGTTTTGGATTATACATCACAGTAGAAACCAGATATCCCCATGAGAAAGTTTCACCAGACTTTTGGAAGATTTGATAGGAGCACATTCAGGACACTTTGGTGCAGAGACACAAAAACGTTCCTCAAGCTGAGATAGTTTTGCTGTGTCACAAATTGGAGGGGATTAAACCACCTTTCCCTGCAGCACGTTCAATGATGTCTTGAGTTTAAAGTTGTGGGGGGAAAAAGGGAAACACTTTGCTACTATGAATTAACAGCAGACCTGTAGACAGTCTTGCTAAAGGAAGGAGCAGCATGCAAACTTTTTGCAATGTTTGAAAGAAACTGTGGGAAGGAGGCCAAAAAAACATTACCCCCAGCTTCAAACTGTAAAAGTGTTTAAAGTTGTTTAAGGACCCCATGCACTCCCCTTGTACTGTAAAACCAGAACCTTCAGGGAACAGAACATAAGGAACTGAAAAGAAAGAACTGAAGATTTACTGGTGTTTTCAGCATAAGCACTCATCAGTCCCATTTTGCAGAAAAGGAAACAAGTCTGCTTTTCTCTTTCAGCTAGATGGAGGTTTTCTAAAATGCCTCCATGCTATGTAAGTATGAAATAACACACTCAAGGAAAAATATATCATATTACTAACTGCAATATATATAGACAATGTTTTTTAAACTAAAAACAAACAGAAAGTGCCCCACTGTTTGATTTCAACAGGACAGCTATGCCTTTGGGTTTAGATCAGAAAGTGCTTCCAACTCTATTGTTTCAGGCGTGCCCGAAGCATCAGCAAAGGAAAGGGCTTCCAATTTTTAATAGAAATTCTCAATAAGGAAGAGATTATTCTTTTTCTTTATTTATTTTGGTTCTGTTTTGTTCACTCCAATAGCCATGTAAATTTTAGAGGTGGCCTGGGTTAAAGCTGTAGCTGAACAGACTTTGCTATCAGTTTCCAAAATGTAACAAAACCTCAGCTCTCTTCTGAAAGGGGATGTGTGCATCAACTGCCTTGTTCAGGTTTAGGAGGAGGCAGCTGAACTTTCCTGGTCCCCTGGAGCCTCATTTGGCATCTGGTTCTGCTTACTTATCCAACAAAAAGCAAAGGTACTTGGCAAGACTGAAAAAGGGAGGAGGAGAAGGTAAACAAACCAGGACAAACTGAAAAATACAGGAACCTGAAAACTTTAATAGAAAGCACAGCTATTTCTGGTAATCATGGGAAAGGTACCAATAATAAAGTTTCCTCTTAAGAAAGTCCTGTAAAACTGAATCAGAGTGCAGAACACATAAGTGAAGTTCAGACCCAAACATGACAAAGGGAAGGCCACAGCAGCACTCACTGCTGGCTTCCCCTGTGGTGGTGGTCAGCAGCGAGTCTGCAGTGCGAGAGGTGATTTCTAAAGCATTTAACACAGTTATTCACAAGGCTATAGATGGACAAATGGAAGCCTTTAGATGGTTAAATGGCTACAGAAAGACTTGATGGTGTCTCCTGTCCACCCTGAGTGTTAATGTCTTGCTGAGTGTGCCCTTCCCACTCTGTTGTGTTGGGTCTCACTCCACATATCCATGTAGGATATCCAAGTTGCTCCTGGATCTCAGAAGACCTCTGCTCAACCTCCCAAAGCAGGTTTTGCCTTCTTGAATGTCAGACTGCCATTCTTGGCCCTGAAACCTGTTTGTTCCCCAAAATTGCCTTTAATTTAAACTTCCACTTTTGAATTTCACCCGAGAGGTGATTTCTACCCTTAAAGTGTCAGCCTTCTTGATTTGAAATATAAAACACATAGATGTCTGTCCTGAGAAGTTTAATAAAATCACACAGAACTGAGGGGCATACATTTCCCTGACCTTGTTCCTTTAGCACTCTGAAACATTCTTTGATTGTAGTCTGGTCCTCTGGCATTGCTTTTCTGCCCCTTGGTATGTTCTGTCTCTTTCTTTGCCTCAGACTTTTCATCCCTCATAGGCAATTTCTGCTTTCTCCAAACCCTATAATTGCAGATGGATAAGAAAAAGAGTTCCTTTCATTCTTCCCATTTCAAGTGTTCTAACAAATAGAAACATTGAGGTTAGATACTATTCACTGCACTTTGATTATGCACATGCAGCAGCTGGTCACCACAATTTCTAGACTGTAAACACAGACATTCTCCAGACCCCAATCTCTTGCTCTTTGTTATGTTCCATTATGTGAAAACTACTTCTGTGCTCATGACTCACTGAAACACTCGTGTACTCCTACAGCGCTTCTGTAAACAAGGCCCACAACATCTGTCAGATTATGCATTAATTCATTACAGTTAGAAATATTCCAAACTGACCTCCTATAAATCTTTATGGCAACAATCTTCCTTTAAAAAGTCAATGTGACTTGAAGAGCCCTCACTAAAATAATCCACCAACTCATGAAAAAATAATTATCCTTTTTCATTTGCTTGGAAATTTCCATAAAGAACATAAGAGTCAACTGCTGAAACCTGAATTGCAAATGACCTGATCAATGCACTTAGACTGCTATTGCATATTGCAACATATTCTTTTCCTAGAAAAATAGCAGTACAGTCTTCTGAGCAGCACACGATGCAAGTGGAGAAGCAATTTAGGTTAGTCAATAATTTCCATCTGTTCTGAAGCAGTGAGCATGAAAAGAGTTTCTTTATTCTGGCATATATTCATGGCAATGCCTCCTCAGTTTTACTTGTGTCAGAGTGTGCCATTAGTGTATTCTGCAACTATTGCTTGTCCTGTACATATTTCTGAGTGACAGCCATACAAGGAGGTGGACTGTTAGCTGGGATGCTTCTTGTAGGATGAATATTTATTTCTTTCTGTGGCCTGACTGAATAACAAATTTTCCCCAGCTTTGTTTCCTACGAGTTCCTTGAAAAGTATATGTTCCCCTGTTTTATCATAATTTTAGAGTTTACTAGCTTCAACTAATGTGTCTTCCTGAGAAAAACATAAAAATACTTCCTTGAAGTGTTACCTGATCTTTACTCTGTCTTATATTTGAGTGAAACTGCTTTTCTCCCTTGCTGATTTAAAAACATACACCATTTGTTTTTAAAGTTTTATTCAACCAAGGACTGTAACATACCTGCTGAAATAGGTTAGGATTTTGAAAACCTAGAAATTGTGACCCTTAGGCCAAATGTTTGGAGAAGTACCTATTAATTCAGAGTTCTCAATTTTAATATAAGATATTTTGGATGCCAAAATTGAGACATCAAGTATTGTCTCAGTCTGAGCTTTCATTGGAGACAATAACCTCTGCAGGTATTCATTATCTCCAGAAAAGTAAGTTTCACTTAACAATTACAAGATGAGGAAACAGGGTGGCATTTTTGAATCCTGCACAGTTCAGAGCCCCACATTTTGTTGCACAGTTCTGTTCTTGCAGCCTGGAACAACTGAAAAGGTAACAGGTTGACATCAGGACACATTGTCTGGTCAGTACTTTGAAATCGACCTTAATGATTTCATTTTCTTGGCTCCTTTTCTGCCTTAGAAATTATACACTTTTGGGCATTATAGCCACACAAAAAATTAAGATTTCTGGGCTCTTTTCTCTTTCGCAGAGGAACAAGGCATTTGACCTCCTCAGACACTCCAAGCTTCTTGCTATACAACCATCAAAAGCACATTTGTCTGATCATAGATGCTGAAATTTTAGTCTCAGTTTAGCCATTAGACAGAGATTTTTTTTCCATATGCAAATGGTACATGTTGTTTGGAACCATCTTAGGGCATTGCTTTCATAGAAACTTCACTATTTTCCTGTCTGAATATATAAATACCTAAAATGTCTTTCTTTCTTCACACTTGGTTATTGTCCATATTCTCTGCTTTAAAAAGCCGGATGTAAAGCTTGCTCTCTTACGCATGGTAAAGGGTTTCAAATAATTTTGCCTACTGCAGGATCCTACGAGTTCATCCCCACTGGAACTGTGTTTGAAGAAAACTCCTTCCCAGTCAAGTCCATCTAGAGCATTGCTTAGAGCTGCAGCCATCGGGAGGGAGCCGTAACGGGTGGCTCCACACCGTGGAACAATCTAGGACTGGGAAGGAAGAAATGTAGCTCACTGTTGTTTTTACTTTCAACTCCTCTGAGGCTCTAAACTCTGTGTTAAACCTCTTAGAGTCACAGCACAAAAACACAAATTAAGTGAAACAAAAATTTAATTAATTGATTACAGGAAGTTCATGAGTTTGGGAAAGGACTATACAAACATACAAGAACAATGAGCTTATATGTTGCCCATACAAACACAATGAGCTAGATCATTATGTCATTATAGATCCAGAGATGGCTGGGGTGACAGGAGCCCTGGGAGCCCGAGGCCAAGGCTGTGCTGTGCAGGGCTGTGTCTGGCTCTGGGCTGGCTGCCTTGAGCTCCAGAAAGACAGAGGACATGGGCTAAGTCATGAACGTGCAATTGCGGTCCCGGGAGGAAGCTTCTGCCTCCAGGATTTACCAAGTTGTGACAACAATACAGACACACTCCTTCTGTGTCTGGGAAGATTTTTTACCCAGTTTCTTGAGAGAGGACAAAACTATTGAGCTACTCAAGTAATTGTTGATTACTTAATTAATTAATTAATTAATTAATTGGTTGTTGCATGCTGCCAACTACCCTTTTATGAAAACAGTTTTAGGAAAACTGGTTAAAATGGGTAATGCTAGAGGTGTTTTGAACATCCCTGTTCATGAAATTTCAGAAATGAAATTATTTGGAGAATAAATCCTGGCAACCATAAAGTATATGTTCCTAGATATGACTTGCCCCCAGGGTAATCAGCTTGTGGACTAACCTTAAGCTGTGGACTCTCTGAAAGGGTTGGGGTACAGATGGTCTTGCATAGTCAGAGCAACAGTAAGTAGAGAGAGATAGACCCAGAGCTGGACTTTTTGTACACAAAAGATTGTGAAAGAAACTAGACTCAGTCTTTTAAACTGTTAAGATAGGAAGGTAGAAATAAGATTACAAGAGCTCCAGTTCTAAACAGCTTCAAAATGAACATGAGAACTATTTTACAGATGCCCTGTGTTTGCAGACAGTCTTTTGTGTATCTGAGTATTTGTCTTCTTTCATGAAAATGGCATAATTCTTAGATTTTCTGCTTTCCTATTCTTAAATTTTGTGTCCTTCTGTTGTGGCCAGTCTATAAGAAGATTTTGAAATGTGTCCTTCAAATTTGTGCAGATGGACTTAACAACAGAGGAAGTCCCAGCATATTGAAAAAAAAAAGGTGGAAAAGAGTTGGCCAAAATCATATGCAACTTATAGCTTTTCTTTTCTTTTTCCAGTTATTCCCTGGATAGTTGAAAAGTCAACAAAATCAATTTTCCTATCTTTCCCTCACTCCAGTTGTCTGCTCTTTTCTTTGACTCCTTATCAATATATTTTGTTGGCTCCAATAGGTGTGTACATTCAATGTGTACATTTTGTTTAGTGTATGAAAGGCATGGAGGGAACGTTCCCTTCAGCAGCTCAGGTAGTGCTCTGCTTTGTAGCTGTAGCTAGTCTGGTGTTGAGAACACACCAGTGCTTTAGTCCCTGCTCAGCACAGCACCCAGGCCCTCTCCACCCCCACCCCACTCCCAAAGGCTGTGGGCTGGGTGGTGGCAAAAGGTGGAAAGGGGCAGAGCCAGGAGAGCTGATCCAAACTGACCAAAGGGATATTCCATACCATATGATGTCATGCTCAGCAAAAAAAAAGGTAAGAGAAAGGAGGAGGTGAGAACATTCATTATTTATGTGATTGTCTTTCAAGACAGTCACTATAAATACTGAAGCCCTACTTCCAAGGAAATGGATGGCCATTTCCTGCTGATGAGAGATAGAAAATTAAACTTTTTCCTTTGTCTTGCTTCTGTGCATAACCTTTGCTTTTATTTCTCAAACTGCATTTATCTCAACCCACGAGTTTTTCATCTTATTTTCTTCACCTGCTCTCCTCAGGAGGAGGAGTGAGAATGGCTTGGTGGACTTCTGGTATCCAGCCAAGGCCAACCCACCACTTTATGATCTGATGGACAAAGATTTTACAATGAATCTTGGGATTTATTTGCAGCTCCCAAGTGATGCTGGATAAGTCACCTATTTCCTGTGCTTCTGTTTCATTTTTACCTTTTATTTGTTCATGTATTTACTTTTAAAAACTGTCATCTCCCCTTTGAGCACAGGACTATGATCATATATTTGTGGAGCACTTATCCCCACGCAGTGGGGAACACGAAGTGCAGGAGCTCATCATAATAACGAAATGAACTTGTGGTTCAATTGTTGTTGCTGTTCTTCAAGAACCTCCTTGACATATTCAGAGAACAAGTTGCAAGAGTGGAAAACTTTCTCCAACCTTCTTTCTTGAAGGGCTCTGCAGCTATTCAGGATGCAACATAACAGAATATCTGGTGCATGGTGTTGTCTCACTGCAACATGAAGAGGTAAAACCTGGGACTTATGGCCCATATGATAGATACAAAGTGATGAGGGAAGAGTATCTAAAGAAGGCTCTCCAGTTCATTCATAAATGTTAGACACTTCCACTTTTGCAGATCAGGGTTCTCCTTACTTGTTTTTCCCTCGAATAACAGCCCTCAGTTCTGACCAGCCAATGGGATTTGTAACTTCTTCATTACAATGGTTTTGTCAACTCATTTCTAAGAGTCAGGTGAGTGCAGAATTTAGGAATGCAACATGAAAATAAATGTTTTAAAATAAAACCACAGACAAGTAAAAGCAACATAATTAAGAATATTTTTTTAAGTGTTGCAAAAAACAGGTACATTTGGCCCATCATGTTGACTAATATTGTTAATTCAATAACTGATGTTCAATTTTCTAGTAAGAATTACAGTCAAGGGAAAATGCAGGCCCTGATCTTTCCTACTGAAAAGCCCTACTCCAACATTCCTCCAACAGAAGGAGCTGTTAATTTCTTTTATTTTTGTGCCTGGAAATAGAAATACAGCTTGAAAGGCAGAAAGGATTTAGGCATGATTTTTTCTGCATCTATCTTCCTGACAATAAATCTGCTAAAGTAATTGGAATGAAATACAAGACATAATAACCAACAGGGACTGTTGAAATCTCTGCCTGCAATCTTTCCCTTAGGGATAAAGACTTAACATAGAGAAGCTATAACAGATAAGAGCACCAAATTTAATAACAAACTCAACCACTGCAAATATTCTTCTAAACAAAGAAGCCCTCATTATCCAAAGTGTACATATCCAGCAAGATTAATTTGCTCATCACTGTTAATTCAGAGGTAAATTTAATGTATTTATAAGTATCTTAAAAAAAAAATCAAGAGAAAAAAGATTTTTCTAGTGAAACTTAGTTCTCCTGCAATGTAATACCCATTCCCTGAAGACTGCTAGCCTGGTTTACAATTGTCATTGAGAGACAGAGATGGATATGTATTCAAATGTTACAAGTTTATCAGCTTGTTTTTATTTTTGTGCATGAAATCTGGTGAGGGAAGTCTTTGTTAACAATTCTTTGTGAGCAACACCCTTGTAAGTATTTAACAATCTACATTAAAACAGAAAAGGGTTGTATGTTTACTGCTGTTTCCTCTGTTCTGCCTGTTTTCAGAATTGTTGATATCTTCATATTCCTCTGGGAGAAAGAAGGCAAGAATTTGTCTGGATAAAATATTATAAAGTACACTTTACACACAATTACCTCCTATAGTTGAATAAAACATCAACTCTTTCCTCAATACTCATAAAGCATTATTTGTACTGAGAACATCTTTGGCACAATCCAGCTTACTAACCAGTCTTATTATGTGTCAGGCCAGATGTTTGCTGTCAAAGTAATCATCAGCTGAGTACAGATATTCTTGAAAGATTTTGACTGACACATTTATCACCCTGCCAGCTGGGTAGTCTATCTCAAAAACCAATGAAGAAGCAGGTCCTGATTTAAGAACTGGTGAATGTAATATAACTTAAGCATTTAAGAGCCACAGTAGTTTGTTTTTTTTTTCACTTCTGTGCTTTTTCATTTTAGGGTCTGTAGTCCTCCACGGCACTAAGCCTCTCTGTGTATCATAAATGGCAAAGGTGTTTAAATCTCAGTGACACCCTCAGTGTCTGAATAGAGACTGGGAAAGATGCTCCTCTCCCTGAACATTCTGGTATTCTGCTTGGGAAGATATAGGTTCAATTATGGCTGGTGGTTGTAGTGAAGGTTGATTCCATATCCCAATATCCCATATCCAGCTGTTTTTTATAGCTGAAAAACATTTTCGTGAAATAATCAGGTGCATGGGAGACAAATGTCTGTTTGGGTTCCCCAGACCTTCCACTAGACAAGGATAGTCAAATCTTTCTATGGTTCAGGATGTTTCAGGACTTATTTAGTTTAATTTTTGTTGGGGGACTGATGAATTCTTTTCCCCAAAGAACTAAAAATATTGAATAGAGAATTCAACACCTACTTGTATAACCTGGAAATGTGTAAAGAATTTGGAAGAGAATAAGAACAGAAAGTTAAATTTTTTCATATAAGTTTCAGCATGTTTTCTTAGTAATACTGGACTAAAACTGTAGGATGAAATCCAGCAAATAGAAAATATGTTGAGTGGGTTTCAAAACATGACATTATATCTGAAATATCACACAGAGGCTACATGCTTGCTACGCTTACACAATGTTGCAAAACGAAAGGGTCATCCTCACGTAACAGTGTATGATACATGGTCTTCTTCGATAGCAGATTTTCCTACAAGGAATCACTCAGGAATCTGAGTGATTTGTTACTGTAAGGCATTTTTTCCAGTGGCAAATGCTGCTTCTTGGTAGCATATTACTAAATCGAGTGTGAAAAGACAACTCATTCTTCCCATTCCTCCGTGGTCACACAGAGTTCCTGGCAGGGGAAGGACGCGCGCTTGCGTGAGTGAGGTTGTGGGTATGGACTGCGTCGAGGAAACAGGGAATTGAAGGCAAGGTCCACCCAGCAGTGCAGCCAGCTACAGACACTGGACTTCTGCCTCAGTTCCCAGTAAACTCCTCCTAGGGTTTTTTTGTAGAAAACAAATTTAGAAAATGTAAACGTGAATGACTAGTGCTTCACTCATCCCTTGAACAGAAATAATAATAATGGAAATAAAAGTTTATTTGATAAGAGATGCTTGCAGTGGATGCCATTGCAAGCATGATTCAAATACCAAATTTAGGTAAATCTGCACTAAATATTATATAAAATTAATGATTGCCTAAAAATGAAACCTGTTTTGTTATGCGATTACGTTCCAAGGGAAGCAAAGAAAGCATTTGAGGCTTTTGCCAATGACCTGGTGGAATCATCAGGGAACACTGCAAGTACCAACCTTGTGTAACAGAGATACAAATGCACTTTACATTTTTCATTTTAAAAGTCCATGCTTGAAGTTCACAGTGTGGCAGCTCACAATAGCTGTTCATAAAAAATCCTTTGACCCATGGCTACGTGAGAGCAGCTTCCCTTGGAGTTAAACACAGTAGATTAAATGAGGTTCTTAATCTCTCAAAGTAAGGTGTTTCAAACCCAGAGCTCTCATTTTTCAATGAGGTACCTTTATTTCCCAGACTATAATTAGACTCCCAGACTAGGAGGCAATTCCCCTGTTACTTCAGACAGGACATGTGTAGCCAAGAGTGTCAGGTTTATGTCCATGAAGAGGAGAATTGAGACTATATCCAGGACACTGCTAGGGTGAGGATGTGAGTAGAAGAGGGGGTCACATCCTACTGTGATTTACACTTATTTGGTGATTTCTTTCACTCTTTCTGAAGGTATATAGGTGAAAAAGGTGAAATGAAGCAGCACACAGCATTACTGGAGGGAAGCTGGTGGTGTGATTAAGGATGGGACAAGACTTAGTAGTATTCCCTGCTGTTGACTCCGTTTCCTTCCAGATGGTTCAACATTTCTTTTTTTCCCTAATTGTACTGCTTGTTTTCAGTCTTAGGACACCATGCCTGCCTGCAGAAATATTGTTTGTCCTCCTGCATCCTGATAGTATAACTTATTGTTCTATATTGCCAGCTAATAGCATAAGCTGGAGTAACTTAAATTTTTAGTAGGAATCCCAAAACCTGAACTTGCTACATTTCACTGCAAAATGGAGCACAACATCCGGACTATGGAATTCTTGTGTGGCTCCCTTCTTTGTTTATTTTTCTTTCCTTGTGGTGGCTCATTCTAATGAGTTTGTGTTTTGCTGCTTCTCAGTATTTACAGTGCAATATGAGGAACTCTGGCTTGTTCGGACCAGCTGCAAAAAATGAAACTGAGCTCTTCATTAGCCAAAATCCAGCAGTTTCTCCATATTCTTTATCTGCATAGTCTAGCACTTGAGCACCTCTATTTTATGGCCCTAGCCATTACCTGCTTAGCATTTCCAAACTGTCATACCCAACTCTTCCACCTTTAATACTGTTTCAGTTCTCATTTCTCATTATCTTTAGGGCCATGTATTGTTCTCCATAGTAGTGTCTGTATGTGAAGTAAACAGATAATTAAATATACATATGGAAGAAGCATTGCATGAAAGTATTGGGTTACATTAATCTCTTGGAGAGTAAAAGAGACAAAAATTGATAAACAGCAGCAATAGAAGTACAGAAAACAAGGGAGAAAAGGAGCTGTCAAACTCACCAATATTGGTCAATTACCTAAAAATTGCAGCAGATTTTTCTTTACTCATCCTCACTCCATGTGGAATGCTTACAAGATACAGAGGTCCCATGGACAAATGATATTTAGACAATAAAAATAACTTTGCAGTCAATTGCAGACATTATCATGTTCAGAGAGGATGTCAAGGCTTACAAGGCTTAAAACATCTTTTATGTTCTTTGAACTTGCTTCCATGCCTGCCCCTGGGTTCATTTCTAGCTTGTACAGCCCCACACAGCACCTTCCTGCTATCCTGGCACCGTCTCATACAAGAGTGTCCACCCTTAGTTCTTCAGACTGTTCAGCACAGAGTGGGAAGCACTGCAGAGCATTTCCACCATGATATCCCCTTGTCTTCATCCTAAAAAACGTTCTCTGTAATAAAATCTTCTAACTATAATGCCTCTGAGTTGTTTTCCAAGGCCAGAGTGGTCTTGATGTGACTCAGAGCTACGTAGATGGAATAGAACAGTCTGTTTCACTTGGAAGGAACCTACAACTATCATCTAGTCCAACTGGCTGGCCAATCCATGGCAGACGAAGTGAAAGCACTTTATTAAAGTGCATTGTCCAAATGTCTCTTAAATACTGACAGGTTTGGGGCACCAACTGCCTCTCTAGGAAGCCTGTTCCAGTATTTGACCACCCTCCTGGTAAATAAATCCTTCCCAGTACACAGTCTGAGCCTCCTTTGGTACAGGTTTAATTCATATCCATGCTTCCTATCAGTGGATACCAAGGAGAAGAGTTCAGCATCTTCCCCTCTGCTTCCCCTCCATTTGTAGAGTGCAATGAGGATTAGACAAATGCAATTGATTCATTTTCAATGACAATTATAATAGAAAAGGATAAGGTACTAGGCTGTCCACATAGTTAAACACTGGATTATGTTTTGGCATCCTGATGTTTCTTTACTTCTCTGGACTCTTTTGCACAGAAAATACAGGCCCCAGGTTGGCCATAGGCCTTTTCAGAGTTGTGCAAGCTGATTTGCCTGTGCTAGCTCTTTCATTCTGGAGTGACTCATCTCCATTTGGTTTCCATATAATAGTCACCCATCAGTTGCATCTATGCATCTGCAATGCACAGATCACCCCTGTTCAGCGCTCACCCCTTCCAGGAAAAGCATTTCCTCAGGTATTTGTTCTGCAACAGAAGTGTGTGTCCTGTAAATGTATGTCAGTGGTTAGAGGGGCTCTGTTGTGCATGGGATTGTCTTCTGGGATACATGGCTGAAAGTCCTAGGGCCAAACTGCTCTGTTGGGAATAACCATGTAACAGAGATTCAAACTCTTAAACTCAGGCAACAAAGGATGTTACTGTGAACATCCTCTGGCTCAGTCTTGCACTAGTATAGCATAGACACATTCTTAGTTTTTATTAGAATCTTCTGTTAACTTCAGATGAGGATATTTGGTTGGCTTGAGGACTAGCTAGAGGGAGATGATGAGAGGAAGTGGGTATAGTTGCAATATAATGTTTAGATGTGGTAAACTGAGCTTATTTCACCCCAAGTCTTAAAGGAATACAGACGTGAGTTTCATGCATTTGGCAGAATTGTTTCACAGAAATAATACTCTAAAATTCACTCTGGAGATACCATGGGTAACTTACACTGCCTGAATCCAGCTAAGTAAACAAAGAATTGTTGTTCACTTGAATGACAATGAAACCCATACTTCAAGGTAAACAATTCAATATGATCCACCAAAGGCTGATATTTGCTAGAAAACAACTGCCACAATTAATACATAGACCAAAGAATAATATAATGCAGGCAAGCTTTGTTATATTTCACTGGATGAACATTAGAATATTCTATATTTCATCACTTTAAGTGGTTCACTTATAAAGCAATTCTTGCAAAGCAAAGCCAAAAACCTGGAACATAAGGGCTAAATAGAAGGCATTAAGTACATATTGTCCTTATAGCCACTGGATTTCGCTCACAAATTAGAAATGTCGTAAAAAGTGAAATTCCTTATTTTTTGGCATGTTCTAATGTTTTTTGGAAAAGGTTTTTCTTCTTTGGATTACTGCTTTTTCTGTTACATATCCTTATTTCATCAGTTATATCCACTGAATGTGATTCCAATCTTTTTCTCCCATGTTTGTTGGCCCGCTGAACCACGGTAAATGAAGGCACATGGCCAGCCATATGGTAACAATAACATGAGTGCTGCAGTAGAGGAAGATCAAGAGTTACATATACATAAGGTAATATGGAATATATTTATACAGTTTTGAAGAATAGCGCTAGTCTGTTTTCTTCAGTAATATTTATGTTCTTTGGAGTGACAGAATGAGGTCAAATCCAAGATGCACTACAATGAAAATACCAGTCAAAAAGAACTTGTCTCTTTCATCTGTTCTAGAATTAGATCTTTCTTTCATATAACTTTGTGGAAATTATAATATATCAAGCACTGTTGGAATTTGCCTAGAAAAGATGCAATTTTCTTTTCAGAACATTGATGCAATTAAAAAATTGTAAAACCGAATGACTTGTGTTTCAAACAGTCGAGCTAAAATTTACATCCTGTACCACTTCCCATTATTTTCCGAATGCCCCATTTATTAGATCCATTTATTACATCAACTGGGATAACTGAAGTGCCCAGAAAAGTGGTGCACAACATCTAAACCTAGTTATAATTATTAATTAAAATTTTCAGCTAAACTATAAAATGGTATGAAAAATTATTCATAAATATCTTCCCAATATTTAAACAGATATAATCTTAGTCAATCACCAGCAGCAGCCCTGAAAGCTTCTCAGTTATGCTAAACCATCAATC
The DNA here is from genome assembly GCA_013397295.1 of Polioptila caerulea. Taxonomy (NCBI): domain Eukaryota; kingdom Metazoa; phylum Chordata; class Aves; order Passeriformes; family Certhiidae; genus Polioptila; species Polioptila caerulea. Next base: position 389,145 of record VYXF01001702.1, read on the forward strand.
TCAGTTTAGTTTTTGATCTTCCTAACCTGAAATTGGTTTATTACTTTTCAGTCATGTCAATAGGTGAACAGGAAAGATGGCCAATAGTCATAACAGGAATTTATCCTACCAGAATTGGGTGGGACTGCAGCACCTTAAAACACATTTTTTGATGAAGGACAAGCACTGCAGCTCTCATGAGAAATGGGAGAGAGCACTGTCTGAAACTGTGCTAACTTCAGTAAAGAAGGAATAGGTTCATTCCTGTTAAATATTTGCTGAGTCTGTTTTAGATCTTAAGCTAAGATATAGGTTGTGTTCAAGCTCAAGTAAACAAACTGAGACTTCTGTTCAAATAATGGGCAGTATTTTTCACTTTCCCATGCCATTATAACTGTAATTTACAACTTGATTATGTACAAAACTATTTATCAGAATATATTTTAATGGCAATAACATCTCAGACTATCTGATAATAGGTGGGTGCATAGTCATAATGGTCAGTATCTAATGTTAAATTAGGAGAATTTACCTTTTCCAGAAATTTTATTTTTTAGTCCTGGTTTTCTTGAGAGATTTATAAGAAAAGAGTCTTTTGAAGTTGGATTACAATGAAGTGTTAGCTTAAATGAAGATCCATAAATATTCTGTGATGTTCTTAAAGGCCGCATTCAGACTCCACAGTTGTGTGTTACCTGAGCTATTACCAAACACAGAGCTGGATAACAGAGTCAGCACGAAACTATAGGGTAAAAAGCTCCTGGAGCCTGGCTTAGTTTCTTGAGAGCTTCAGGTCACTCCACAGGGTGATCTAGCATGCCATTTGCTTTAAATATTTCCTCATGTGAAATATTTTTCTCTCTTTTTTGGTGAGAAACTTTATGTCATACCAAGATTTGCAGACTTATGTATATTCAGACTTCTTGAGATTGAATATCTCTTTTCTTTCTGTTTTTTACATCCAGGCAAAATTTCCACCATACTATGTTACCAGTAGAGCTCAATGAAACTATCCTAGTAAAAATAAAAGACTACAGGAATGACTTTTGGATAGTTTAGGGTAACCCATTTCATTCCATGCTCATCCACATAAAGTACCATAGTTTCACCTAAAGGTTGTCACAGAACCTTAGACAGCAAATAAATATCAGATATATTCTTATGATTGAACAAAGATTTGACACAAGTTTAAAATTGTACTGGATACACATGCATGAGTCTGAAATACAAACTTCCACTCAGTCTGCACCTGTTTCTGCAGGTAAAGCACTGGTACTAAACTGTTATTGCATTGTGATTAGACAGGAAGATAAAATTTTTCTGGACCAACTCTGATTTAAGAAATTAGTTTTCAGTTTACAGGATGGGGATGCAACCAGCTACAATTTAATACTCTGGTTTGGCAAGGCAGCTGAACCACCACAACTAGCAGCACATGTGTTCTTAGCTCACTTAGACATATGATAAAATGCAGTGTTTTATTTTTTAATTTTTTAATTAATTTTATTTTGNCGCTCACCTAGACATAAGATAAAATGCACTGTTTAATTTTTTTTTAATTACTTTTATTTTGCTTATTTATTTTGTTGTTAGGACAAGTGAGTGGGCAGGTGAAGAATGTTACTCATTAAATTAATGCCATTTTTAATAGTTCCAATGTTATGTGTAGCAGGAATTAGCTTCAAGAAGAGATTTGATACCAAGGTTGAACACAACCCTTGTCTTTGAACCTGACACTAAGGGATAGAAGGTATACTACACATGAAGGTAAGAAGACCTCCTAGGTATGGGAGGGTATGAGAAATAAAAACAATTAGCAGTAGAGAGAGATTAAGATATCACATATGGAAGGTATGATCATCCTTGCCAAACATATTTTGCTCCCTTAGCAGAGATGGACAAGAAGTAGATCTTTCCTTTTTTACACTTCCAAATGAAGAGCATGTTGCATGCAGCTTTTTTTTCTTTCGCTTCTACAGTGAGTCTTGATAGGCTGAGAAGAAGTTCATTCACAAAGCTTTTTGCTTCCCCAGATAGTGTTGGGGTTATATGAAAATGTCACTGATGGAGTTTCTGAGGAATATACCTCCTGAGTTCAGGCCCATATATACATATATATATATTTATATATTTATATTGCTTTAAGGAAAATTGATGTAGCATACTATCTTAAGAGATTAGTTCATGAAACACACATGAACCCAAATTTTTCAAATGTTTTTGTGGTAAGCCTTCTGTGTCATGTGCTGTATAGAGTACAACCCATCTCAGCTTCACTAAGACAGAGACACAGTTTCCCACATCAGAGTAGACAGTGTGACATCTGTGGGCTGGTTTCAACAGGCTCAAGCTCAAGTTACTGCTGTTTTCTGAAAAAATGCTGTATTGAAGTTTTAACCTCACAGTCTGCAGTCACCAGACCCTGTGCCAGTGTCAAACAATGCGTGGATAGACAGCAACACCACTGAACCCTGGTGAACTTCCACTGCTGTGACCTCCTGTAAAGTGTGAAAAACACTCGGAAGTTTTCAACCTCCTAAAGAGCTCATCTGTTATTTAGAATAAAAAAAATTCCTCGTTTAACTTCTCTCCTGCCACAGGAGGGGCTGAGTGATTTTCAGGGACAGCAGCAGCAATAAACTCGCGGCATTTTCCTGGTCTGTGCAGGAGCAGGGCACCTCCACTTTATAGCACCAGCTGATTATCTCCAGGAAAAGAGGCCACTCAAGCAGTAGCTACTTTCCCCTCCCCCATTCCCAGACCGTGCTGCCAACAGGTGAGAGTGGAGTATCCCTCTGCAGCCCCAAAAGTTGTGACATTCCTCCATTACACAAAATCCGTGGCTGGCACCTACACAGTGCACAACATAGCACAGTGTCAAACTGCATGGGTTGGTGAAGAAAGAGCTGCACTGCAACTCAGACTCCCTCTGGAACAGGACAATCTGTCTTTCCAAGCTGGAACAGTTTCAAGATGAGGTTTTAAAGCTCTGGAGACTCTTCAGCTTCACAAAAATCCTGTCAACTTGTATTAGAAAATAATAGTAAACTTTTGAAATTCTATTTGTTTAAACAGTCTCTAATTTGCTGAAACTGTTGAGGTAAATCCTTGCCCTTCTGGGGAAAAATTGCACAAATTCAGTGCTTTGTTTATTTTCAAAGCATTTTATCGATATTAAATCACCTTCAAACTGCATTTAGAGAGTAGGTAAGTGATGCCACTTGCACAAAGATGGGGGGAAAACAGAGGCTGAGCACAGCTTAGCCTTGGGATGTGCTACTACAGAGAGGTTTCAAGAGCTAAAGGAAATTCATAAGTCTCCAGCCCTAGCCACGAATAATATGAACAAACTGCTGTCAACTCACTAATGTGTGAAATATAGTAGGCTAAATTTTATGAGTTTGAGTTGACTGATTTAAACAGCAGTAGCTGGGAGAACACTTTAATATTAGCTCTACTGTCTAGGATTTAGGTCGTATTCTGCAGGCTACCCTAGGTAGTCATTTGCTGAAGTACATGACTATGAAATGAACCTTTTACACACTAAATTCTTGTCATGCTGGCTCATGCAGGAGTCATTGCTTGCTGCTGTCACAAAAAAACTGGCGTAAGAAAGTGATGAATCAAGGAGGGGATTTTCCCTTCCCTCCCTAGAAGGCTCCTCTGGATTCTGTGGGAGTCTTCCTCTCTGCTTACAGATCATAAGCCTCTCAGTGCTGCCAGAAAACCACAGAAAGGCAGCAGAGTCATGCAAAACTTTTTTACGCAATCGTAGTGTCTATCCTTTAATGACCCTGAGAAGCAGAAGTCATTCCAAACCACCGGAACTGCTTTTGTGTTGCACATCGGGAGGCTCCCAGCTTCTGATCCTCAGAGAATCTGCACATAACCATAAGAGATATGTCCTAAGTACGTGGCACAGACGTCTCATAATTTGTCCTATCCAGATAATTTCTCGGAGACAATGTTCTTTTTCTTGTCTCTTGGATATTTCCCCCCTTATTTAAACTGAAAAAGAGGCTAGAAATCGAGCTTTATTCCATTTGTAAAAAATATTTTTCTTGTATTTCATGTTTTTTCAAAGAATTTCAAATCTCTTTTAGAAAATAACTTGACATCCCCTTGTGTAAAATAATTTCTCCTATAGCTATGTTGCATGATAAAGGAAAATTAATATGGTAAATCTTGTTTTTATAAGAAAAGTACAGGAACTATAATAGTAGAGTCACTTCCAAAGTGCTACACAGAAAGAAGCTAATAATATGGGTGGGTTGCAAAATTCTTAATAATTTTCAGAAGACTGGAACATCAAGCTTTTTATGCACATCATCTGCTATGTATCATTAAAAATGCCAGTCAAGGAAAGATCTACAGCTGATGGAGATGCAGCCTTGGAGTTTGTGTGCTCCTGCTCAGCCACTTTACTGATGAAGGTGATGTGCTGTCCCACATCATGGTCCTCAGTTAATTTTTGCCCTGATTGCCTGCCTCACAATATTTTCTCTCCTAGAACTGGAAGGGGTGAGTGTCAATCAGGCGTCTCCTGTCACCACAGGACAGCAGAGCTTCATCCCACACTTTGTTCAGGAACTACAGGAGTGAGGAAGCAGCTTCAGAAACTGGTGACATAGTCATTATTGTTTTTGTGTTTCAGTCCTATATTACATCCCAGCACAAAGTACCAGACTTCAGATATAAATAACTGCCCTGACTCATGTTTCACACTGGCTGCAGGCAGCATAGTCAGGCATCTCACTTTCTACCTGACCTGTGAATGTGTAAGTTACACAAAGACTGACTCAGTCAATAAATCATGTGTGGAATCTACAGCCCCACCATGGGCTCAAAAATACATTCAAGCCACCTGTGAGGGATATCTTTAGAGGAAGGAGGGCAGAGATGTCTTTTGGCACAAACTCGAAGTCTATCTTTTCAACTAACATTTGGCTTACTGGATTTCATTGTATGGCTATATTAAGGTTCCTTTTAATGCTTTTTGTTTCTTGTTTGTTACTTACAGGGCCCTTCATGGAGGATCATGTATTCCTCACCTTTTGCAGCAGTACCATTTGGGGTTGTACCAAGGTCAGGCCAGCCTGGTTTCCAGCCAAGTCAACTTCTTGAGGCCTGAGCAAAAGCGTATTGTAATAAAATTACATAAATCATATCAGTCATTCTCTTGCCTCATTTGGGAATAATTTTCTTGCACTTATGAAATGTACTTATGAAGCTTCCATCAGTCTTGGTTGTTCCTTGTAGCAGGAAGGTTTGGCTGGTGGGTTTCTTGCTGCCCTGAGTGCAGTCTCTATGCTGTTGGATATTTCACTCTCAATTTCCTATCTGGTGACAGAACAAATAGTCTCCATAAAGGACAGAAGGAACAACAGAGACTTGCTTTCTTCAAATAGAAAGCAATGTACCAAATGTGACCTCAGCAATACCACTCCATGTGGCACTTTACTAGTTATGCCTTAAAGAACTGGATTGTGTCCAGGCCCTGGTGTGGTGCTAATTATCACATCTTTTGGCTAGGAACAAACTATAAATCTTTAAACACCAACAAGTTTGATTAGGCTTGATTTTCTTTGGCACTGTTGTGGTACCTCCAAACAGAAAAATATTTTTGCAGAACAGGTTCAGTATATGTGATATTTCCTTGCATGCAACACTTATCACATTCAGGTTTATTGATGCAGGAAGTTAATTTCCCAGTCCTATTCTTTAAAAAATTGAGGTAAGGCCAGATTTCAAGTGATAGATATCAGCATAACACTGTTGTCCTTAGTTATGTTTAAAATAGTTCAGAATATAGATCTTGGATTTCACTCCTCCAGTCTAGTGGTAGAAAAGGTCTATCAGGTCATGTTGACTAGGTCCTTATCTGTGAAAAATTGTTCCCTCGTGTACAGAAATAGGAAGCAGCCCAACATTGTTTTTAAACATTTCATTTCCACAAATGGTGTGTTAACCACTTTCCCTTGGGAGTCTGCTCCATTCAGATGGGGATTTTTCTGGCTTTAAGCTCTACAGTTTTCATTTCATATTCAGATCCATAATTTCTGTACCCAGATGATAATTTTCCCTCTGGCTATTTGCGTTCTTCAAATATCTGTAGACCATTGTCATGCTTCAGCTTTCTGATTTTTGGTCAACTCGCAAATACATAACTCTTGTTAAAAAACCAGTTCACTTTAAAAATGTAGTTGTTAAGTGTCTTTTTCTGAACTGCCTTCTGTTTGCCAGGAATCACCTGCTGTTCAGCAATGAATGCAGCATGCAGTTGCAGATCACTAGGATGGCGCAGAGACCGACTTTGGGGTGAGGGGGAGAGGTTTTGCAGCCTCCACATGGATGGAGATGCTTGACTGAGCAGTGGGGTGCCGAGCAAGTTTCTACATGGTAGCTCTCAAAGGTCATGTTTGCCTTCCAGAACAGAGCAGGGGAAGGACATTTCAGCTCTTGTAGCATTCAATTTAAAGTAAAATCCCAAATCCTACTCAAGATTGCAGCCCTGCAGGGGTCAGTTGAAATTATCATGCCGAGGGAAGTGACCAGGGCATTATCCTGTATCTGGGATTTTCAGTCATTTCTAGGTGTTTTCCAGTGAAGATGATTACTCTAGTGTAGTGAATGTATACCTAGCAAAAACCAAGTTTATACCAATAGTTACATTTCACAAACTTGACAGTAGTAATCTAGGGACTCTGAGGCACAGCAGGAAAACAAGCAGAAAACCGGTGTGGTCTATAACATTGTTCTTCTTTCTTGTGCAGTGATATTTGGAGGTGTTTCCTTTGGGACACACCACGAAAGGCAATGTACCTGCCATGAAGATGGATGGGAATGGCAGACACTCTTTAACAATGTGTCTGAGAGTGGGAAGCACCTCCAGAAGAACATACACGGCAAGAGGAACACTTACAACAAAAATGAGTGGTTAATATCACTAAATTTACATAGCATGAAGAGAAATGGCTACAGAGCTGTGGGTCAAACTTTAAATTAACTTGCTCAGAAAGCTCTGAATTACCTTCCTGTTGGAGGTGGGTAACCTTGTGATGCTACAGAATTGCCAATGTCAAAACTTACTAGTCCCCTTTTGACATACACTATGTCTTTTCTTAAAAATACTCAATGCATTTTTGCCCAGGTCCAAGAATTTGGACTGCACAGGAGTGTCTCCATTTGGCTTTGTACGCTGCTGTGAGGAACAGCTACCACCTCCACAACAAAGCCCCTTTTTCTCTTCCTCTGATTATCCTCTTTTCCTATTTCTACAAACATTGCCAGCTGGACACAGACCTTCCTCAACTCAGCTGTAGAAGTAACTCTTCTCTCTCCAATGGCACACATAAAAATTCACAAGTCTGAAGAAAATCATGATAATACAACAGAGTAGTTTCACACTTCCCAAGTGGTAGCTGGACTTCTGAACATAGAAGGCCAATGGGTTTTCAGCTACATTTTCAAATAGATGCTGAGACTCTCGAAAACCCAGAAGGAGGAAAGACTGTCAGGAAGAATGCAAATGTCAAAGGGTTCCTCTTGCAATGCCTCATGTGACAACTTGTGACTGACTTGTGTCTAGCCAGTTCATGAAGACAGTTGGTTGATTAAAAGGAGGTTTAAAGAAGTTTGCCTAAAGTAACCCAAGATTCTCATTAGGAACCAGCACAAGAGAAGACAGGATTTGCAATCTTTCTTTCTTAAACTGAAGGAAGAAATGCCTCCCTTTCTAGCCTTTAGCTATGTCTTTCCAAGAAATACCTTTTCTTTCTAGACTAGAAGAGGATTTTGCCCTTTCTTTTAAAGAAGTGCTATTGTTGTATTCCTTCCACGCTGATGCAACCTAATAGATTACATGCATATTTATTACCTAACTTTTTGCTGTTTGATACTATCTGAATGTATCTGCTGTGAGTTCACAGCTACACAAAGGGCAACAGAAGAATTTCTGTGAGGCAGAGTCAGCCATGGGCATCTCCACAAGAGGGTAAGGAGTGCCCTCATGCCCCTTGGAGGTCTGCCTCACACTTCATAAACAGTGAAAATGCTGAACCTGAAAGCTCCCTGTTACAGAATGATTACAAAACTAACAATTCCATTAGAATGTGTGACTGCCACAGCAAAGGCCAGCTTGGTACCAGTCTCCAATTCCTACAGCACCACTTTATGAGGCACTCAGAAGGATCAAGATGTTGTAGTAGATCCCTTACTTTGAGAATGAAACACAGAGACAGAAACATTCCCTTCTCCACTATAGATGTGGCCACAACCTGGGAAAGTATTTTCATATTGAAACAAAATGAATGATATAATCAGTCCACAGGAATGTTCTGATAATAGTTTGCAGACAAAAACAGTGCCATTGAGTATTCTCTACCTGTCTTGCATATCTGTGATGACTTAGCTAACAGATCATTTTGTCGTCATTTTGCATGAGGAAATAATATTAATTTATTCCAAATAAATTAGAAAAGTGACCTGGGGACTGGTAGATAATTTAAAAATTAAAAAAAAATATACCATAAAATTATAGGAAACAGCTTTCTATGCAGTATCTTTTATCAGTCATATTGGGGGAATTTGACATTATATGGTTTTTTTTCCAAATCGTTACTATTATTTCTACATTGATTTGGCTGGAGACAACCTTGGAAAATATGAAATTACTTGTAAACCCATTACCAACCAGATGGTTGGGAAGGGTCATGAATGAGATGGGAAAAAAGTGGCCTGTTGCATGATCTAAACCATAAATATGGGACCTCTCAACAGACACCCTAATAAATAGTTGAAAAGAAGAGAAGACAGTATGATGGAGCTAAAGAAAAAATATCTTTATTAAAGTTGAAATGATTTCTGGATGTGTATCCATCTCTTTCATTCTAAAAGAAAAGGAAATACTGCCACAAAATTGTAGCTAGATCTTTGTTTTATACTTATCCAAGCTTATATAAACAAAATGTTCTCACATTTTCTATATGAATGTCTCTTTTGAATAAATTCACAGAGGCAATATTTTAAGTCACTATAACAATAATTTTTTTTTCATTCTTTGTTTCCAGGGTACTCAGGCACAACACACAGCCTGAGTTGTTTGTTTTGTTTTAACTCAGTCTCTGCATTTACTTTGTCACTGTTAAAACACTGATAAAAAAACAATAGATTTATTAAATGAGACCAGGTGGTGTTTCAGATCAGACAGAATCCTGTGGCCCAGAAATATCCTCATTCCACTGAAACTTTGCTGTGCAGACTTGTAATTCCCTAACTGGTAAAATGGACACAGCCCTCACAAGTCATGCAGGGCAATAACCTCTAAACACTGTATTGGAATCTGGGAGAAACGCTGCAGGGTTTTCCAGCTGCTGGAAAACTTATGAACATAAATGTATGTAAGCTGATGGCAATAATGTGATGTATTTGGTCACATATAGAGGCTGAAAGGTCAGTTCCTAAGTGTTATGATATTTAATGTCTTGTTAAAATGGAAGTGATGGGGCCCACTCCTTTGTTTTGATAATGGGATTTTTGATCCACAGCATGGATGTGCTTCTTGAAGAGCAGACACTGTCAAAAAATACCACAGGGCTGATGGATCTGTCAATCTCTTCTTATGTAGACATTGATTATGTTCTCCAAGATTTCCTCCAGCCCTGGGAGTGCCAGAGTACTGCTTTTATTCAATAATAATTGTGTAAGAACTTATCTAGATGCAGATGTCCTTTCTACAATGCTGACCCAAATATTCTGCATTGCTGCTACTATGTTTCATTGCTTGGTCTTTCTCTCACACAGTAATAAAAAGTCAAATCATTAGTCTGATATCTGTGTGCTTTCTGAACCACATTTGCTAAAAAATCCCCAAACTATTAGAAGAGAAAAAAAATCAAAACATGAGGAAATGAGTATTTCTTACAATTCTTTGAATTTTCTGCAAATGTTAAGTTGAGGCTCTAAAATAATTTCTGACTGATTAGAGGAAAGGACTCTTCACACAAACGCTGAAGGACTACAAAGTCTAGCTTTGAGTCTCTTGTATTGTGTCCATACTCAAAGGAAGTAGAAGTTTCTTGAAGTGGTGATTTGCCATTTTTTATGTTGCATCCCACTGCTTGATATCCCAGATAAGAAGTGGGCCCAACTGGAAGTAAAAATCAAAGCTATCTAAACAGTTCTGACAATTTGTCTGACATTCATCATTCATATCTACACAGAAATTTGAAACAAGCTGGAATATCTAAAGGCTTTAATAAAACTGTAGATTAAAGGCTGCAGCCTATTTGCTGTTTCCAGCAGGCAGTGTGCCATAATGTTTGAAAATGTTATGGAGACATATTATCACAGTGATGTTGTAAGATTCTGTATTATTTTTCTGGCAGTAAGAGAGCTACTATGAGCTGTTACTATAAAATCCAGCACTCTAAGCCCTCCATGTGGCTATATACAAACCCACTTCACTCTTGTAACCCTAGCTCAGATTTAGCTAATATTGCAGTCTGGCATTCCAAGTGTGGCATACACTGTGCCACTGTCAGGAGAACATCTCAGCAGTTACCTCAGCTTTCCTGTGCTCTGGGCACAAATGTGACTTGATAGAACCACAAATCCGAGCAGAAAACCACTCTCGTATTTTTCAAATGCGTGGCCAACCTCAAGTGAGATTCTTCTGGTGTCCTGTCAGCTGGTCTGGCCTACAGAGATTCTTTGTGGACAAGGGCAATGGCATACGATACTCCCATGGGTGAATTCCAGCTCTGTATTTCTACCACCCCCTTGACTCTTCACCTGAGCATCCCATGATTTCACACCATGAGTGAGTGTGGTTTCTCTAACAGCTGTGGCATCAGGGAAGAAGTGCAATCTGAGTCTTATGGATGCAGACTGGGACACTGTGTTGCTCTATGTCTAACTAAGATGTGATGCCCTCCATGTGTTGATCACAGGAACATTCTTTCAGATATTAAGAAATATAAATGAGCAGTGCCTACATCTCCAAAGCTAGTTAAACTGCTTGGCTGTTTCTAATCAATACTGATGATTTATTGTAACAAAGAGTATCATATCTCCTTCCACCATTTCTCTCAGCTGCTTAACTCATAAGAAAAATAATATCATGGCTATTTTGTGTTAACTGTGGAACATTTTTTGGGAGAAGCATCAGTAATGTCAGTCCAAATCTTCAGTGATGTCAGTGGTGATTAACCAGAGCATTACACTATACCTTTTAATGACAATTAGCTGCCTCTTCCTACATTAGTAAGCTTTACTTTAAAGAGATTATTCTTCTTTAGGAGAAAAACCACAAGATGCACCTTACCTTGCACACTCTAATCCCTTGAATCAGAGTTTTTTCAATTCTGTTTCATTTGGACTGTAGATACAGCCTTTAAATGTTCACTCTGTCTCAGCATATCATACTATATGAAGGAAAAAATAAAATGAAAAACTGAAAAACTGAAAAACTGAAACTGAAAAACTACTGAAAAACAAAATTAAGCTCTCTTTAGAGGGTAAAACTCCTGTGATTTAAAAAAAAAAGATAAATAAAAAAACATGTATTTAGCAGCCTATTTCTACTCTTTTTTACAATTCACTGAGAGCAGAGCAGATATGCTTCATGCACCAAAAAAGCACTGCAAATAATAATAATAAAAACCCAATCATTTCCTTATGGTCGTAAATGTTCCCTCTGAAGTGTAATAATATGTGTTGTTAATATATATTGTAATTCCTTGCCTGTAGTTTTTCTTAATGATGACCTTAATGAAAACCGAGTAGTTTATTTAGCAGACAAACATCAAATATTAGTTCAGAAGAATTCTCTACGCTCTATGTGCACACCAGTGTAGACTTAATCTTTGTCTTCAAACAATATTTCTCTGTGTGTTTGGCGCAGTTAATCAGGTTTCTGTCTCTGTGTGCATTAGGGTTACCAATCTCAATTCAATGAGAATGTGCTAAAAAATGCTCTGGTGTAGCTAACTGAAATGAATAGAGAATTAGGAAAAAACAAGGTGGCCTATCTTAATTTTTGTCCCTGTTTTGTTTGCCTCAAAAACCCGGACATGTTTGGTAACTGTTTCAGTGCTTGGAGGGCTCTTTTATCTTGTGGTTCAGGTGAAGGCAGCCTCTTTTACCTCCATTCCTACAGCTAATGGGAAACAAAGGAGGGTGTCTATTCTGCCCTGCAATTGAGGCTAGAAGCTCGAGAAGACTTCACAGGAAAAGGTAACCCCCTTCATCTTCATTCATTGCCATGTCCTTCATCCTGTGCCAACTATTTTACCTTCCCTGGATGGCAGGACAAAGGCGTAAGTGACCTCCTAGGTGGCCTGTTCTGCAGATGGACAATCACTTTTTGCTGTGCACAAACACTACCAGGTTTGGACTTAAATGGAGCTTTAAGGCTTCCTGTAAAACTTCTTCCTGATGCCCAATACTTCTTTCTTACAATATAACTGAAGAAATAACTTGAAAACATGTAAATGGAAATTGCAGATTCTTGTCTCCACATCCTTCTGCATTTCTGTATATTATTTCCTTATTTTTTGTCATCCTTTTTCCATTTTTTCCAAATCAGAAAACCCTGTATGACTCCTCTGAAGTCAGACCCCACTGTAGAAGTTCATACAGCCTCACAGTAAGGAATGTTCCAGCACTAACAAGGGGAGTCTTCTCCTGCTACTTGTGACAGAAAAGAAGTGGAAATAAAGCAATAGGCCCCCTAGTAAGCCCCTTGATAATGACAGATGAGTGTAGAAGAGCTGTCAGAACATGCTGAGGGAGGAATATATACATATAAATATAAATACATGTATTTATCCAGTCTACAAGACACTCCAGGTAGTTTCCTGTTTCAACATAAAACTATTTTCATAACCCTAACTGCTGACAGCTACTGTCTTCATAGCTGAAAATTCATAGCTCTGCTTAGACTTCAACACCTGAGACACTACCAAGCAACCTAGATTGCCAGAAATTTCCAGAGTTATCTGGTGTTTTCTGGAGTTCTCCTGAGTTATGTGATGCTGATTGCCTTCCTGTTGGAAAACATTTTCCTGGATTACAGCTAAAAATCCACTATTAAGTATTTAAATGTTTTCATTCACCATGCCTTATCCAGATATGAAGAACTCATCATTAGAGAGATTTACTGATCAGATGTACATTACAGCTCTGAGGCACTGCTTCCCTTAACATTTTTATAAGAGAGTGACCTTATGAAATGGCTGGGGTAAAATGGATATTTAAAAACAATCTTAGCTCCTAGCTGCAATTTTCATAATTTCAGGACCTCATTCTAAATCTGATGAGAAATCTCCAGCAAAAAGGTCAGAAATGCCCAGCAGCAGCAACAAGGAGGTGTCAAGTCAGAGCTGTGGAGAAAGGGCTCAAGCACCCTTTAATAGGAATGCAGAGCCCCAATACCCTGTGCCACTTTTAATCATGTATAATTGTGCCCCCACTGGCCTCAGTTTGTGGTGCTGTTACAGTTTCCTTGAAGAGTATTATTCAGATGAACCTTAGAGTTTGGCCCAAAATGTAATGAAAAATGAAGGAGGCAATGCAAGAAGGCAGCTGTGCACAATGTCTGCATGAGACAAGCAGGAGATAGGAGAGATGATACATTTTTGACCATTGAACACTACAGTTACATTTCTCACCATTTCTCACCATTTCTCGGCCTTATGAACTTTATCAGTTGTCTGCCCAATTTTTAAATGTTTATTTCTTCCCTATTACAGTTGGCCAATGGCTTAAGAAAGGATTTGCAAATAGGTTAGAAATATACCACTATTCACAGGTCTGTTTGATACTCAGACCAATCTGTTGTTGACACTGTGGAGGAATTCATAAGCATAAACTCTTCTTGAATTTTACTGAGTGGTTGTAATGGGAGTTCATAGTGGAGAACTTCAAGTTGAGGAGAGGAAATACCATCATGATTCCCATGTGAACAACTGCATGCCATGCAAAAAGAGTATCCCATAAATGAAAGGAAAAGTTTTCGACTATTTGGTCAGTACTTTTGATACCTTCTGGAGGCTGATCTGGAACAGAGCCTAGACAGAGGAAGAGGACAAAGTAGAAATTTACTAAAAGGCCTCAATGGGTACACCTGGGAAGAAGTCCCATATTGGGTTCAAAAATGAGGATGAAATGAGCAAAATGAAATCACTTTCAAAAAGAAGATAAGTATTTCCAAAGTTTTAAGGAATTTCCTTATTATATTATTGTTCACACAGATATTTTAGACCAACACTGTGAGTAAAAGAAATGAAACCAATACAAGTTGTTGTTTCATTTTTAAATAAAAAGCTGATACATGGAGTTTCTATTTTATTACACATATAGGTCTCCAAATAACATTATTTTCAGAGACACAGAGCATTGCAAAACTCATGAGAGATCAATTCAGTTCAATTTGGTCAGAATGCATTCCCCGCTCTCTTTTTCTCATTCATTCTTCAATTCTCAATTGAGTTGCTGTTTTTATACCAGTATGACATGCTAGAAATAATTTCAGGTGGAAATATCTATGGAGTGAGTGGACTGAAATCTGCAGGAAAACAGGAACTAAATACCTCCTTAAAAATACTTAAGAACAAGATCTCAATCTTAAATTTTCATCTGTGTGGGTTTACATGTACTTAATGTTGTGAATCAGTTTAAAAACATTTTTGACTTGGTTCTGGCTCTAAGGTTGAATGATTCTGCCTACAGTAATTTACATTTCACTGTCAAAAGCAGAAAAACTGAAGATGTCTGTTCCTTTCCTTGTTAACTCACATTTTACATATTTTAGTTTGTCTTTGAAGTAGCTATTCTTGGAAACCATTCATTCTTCTGTCCTTTTGGATACCAGGGTTGTCAGAAGGACTGTAAAATAATTCACATAATGAACCCAGTTAAAATAATCTCGTGGTTACAAAGTACTGCTGGAGAGGAAGCCATCACTTTCTGACTCCTGGTTCACACTGTGGAGTTTTTCTCTCACTCCCCCTCTTCTGTGCTCCTGCTCAGGGTCAGCTCATTGGAAATCTTTTGCTGGGGTCCAAGCCTCACCCATCAACAGAGCTCTGCAAGGTAAGCCTGGTGGCCCCTCTCTCTGCCTGCTGTGGAGAGCAAGTGTTGGCAGCTCAGTCCCTAAACCTCTGCAGAGACCCTGCTTCATTTTCTGACTTTATATGAGAAGAATTTAGACTAACAAGGCACTTTGCAGGAGCCTGGACAAATCCCTTTTCTAAAGGCTCACTACCGTCTGGTTCATAAACATTAATCTATACCAGGCCTGCTTTTATTCATTGTTATAAAAGAGAAGGGGAAAAAACCCAACCCTCTTTCAGTCATTGCTCTCACTCTGTGGTCCCACTCTGACATGTCCCACTCGTGTTATTTGTCAGCTTTGGACTGTTGGCAATGGACATCTGAGGCACTGGCAATATCCTCATCACACAGTGGCTCCTGTTTGAACACTGCTTGCAATTGTCAGTCCTAATCCTTTCTTCTGTGTTCTTTACTAACATGAAGTGCTATAAAGTTTTACATGAGAGCAAGTGGAAATGTTTCTGAGCAGGACAGGATGAACAGTGCCATTGCTGCAGAAAGAGAAATGCAAACCCCCTTCTTGAACCTGTCCAGCCACAGCCAGCAGTGACAGACTATTGACAGAAACTGCAGTTTCATGTGTTTGTAAGACTGGGTCAATAGCTAAGGCTCCAGCCTACAGACAAATGCAAACACAGAGCCCAGTTGGCAGACCCTTCTAATGATCTCACTAAAAGGCTGAAGGTTGATCTGCTGGTGGGATCATATAGCCACCTTTCATACAGAGGTCGTGCCCCAGGATGGATGAAATCCAAGTGCTGTCAGAGCTTCAATTAGATAAATCACTGCCGTTGCTTCCTCACAATGTCACAGCTCATGTGCCAGTTCCTTTGCAGTAACTTTTTGAAAGGGTTAAACGAACTCTACACTTTGCAGAAAAGTAGCTGATAGATACAGATGTAAATATAGATATAGATATAGATATACAGAGATATATAGACATAGATAGAGATAGAGATAGAGATAGATGGTATAGATATAAATAGAAGATATAGAGATAGATAGATAGATAGATAGATAGATAGATAGATAGATAGATAGATAGATAGATATACCTGCTCTCTGCGATCTGTGAGGGAAAACCTGTGTTTCCTGTAGAGCATAAGGAGCCCCTTTTCCCTTCTCCTGGAGCTGTGCGTAGCTCAGGGTTCCGGTCTGGGCCCCTTTTGCTCTCTGCTGGCAGCCTGCGGGAACAGCAGCATCTCTGCGTTCAGCACTCAGCGGAAAGGACCTTTCCAGGGACGGGAATCAGTGATAGTTTATATTCCTGACCGAGCTGTGGAACATGCTAACGCATTTCATGTATTCTTCGTGTATGAACTCATGCTGGTAGGTTACATTATGAGGAAAAAAAGATAATGTGTGGTAAAAAGGGACCATTTTTGAGTGGTTATGTAAATGCATGTCTGCCTTGTAATTTAATGTAAAATTTAGGTTAATGAATTACAAGGGAGAAAAATACTTTGGAAAATGCTGGCTGCATTAGAAATAGTCAGTTGGGAATGATCTTAAAATCATGTGTATCTCTTAACATATGACCACTTGAATGCAAATATTAAAAAAGAAAAAATCCTTTTAATCATGAAAGTAAAAGCCTAAATTTTTGTTGTCAGATGAACAGGACCAGATGAAGCAATTACTTTTCCAACAGCAGTAGTTGAACACCTGGTAATGGGGTGTGTGAACACAGCTACAACCTCCACCCCATAGTTCAGCTGCAGCTTCTGGTCAGGGCTGTAACTCCCAAACACCAGGCAAGCATAAGGGGTGACTGAGTTTAACTTGGAAAGAAAGCAAGCAGGCAGAGACATTTAGTCATAAAGGAAATGAAGCCTTGAGGTAAGAAAAAAGAAAAAGAGATGGGTCTTAAGAAGGGATATAGCCACATAAAAAAACCACGGTGCATTTGCTTGGCAGAAAAAGCCTAACCATACTACACCTCCAACCAAGAAGGATAAGGAAGTATTTCACTGAATTCACCTGGAGGCTGTGCTCTATCTTCAATAGCTTCACTGGGTGCCACACGCTGACTCCTGGTCAGATGATGCATCCAACATCGTGTGGCTTCTTGGTCACCTCCACCCTGTGTCAGCCCATGCTGGCTGCCAGGAGGGGATGGTTCTGCAGTATTTGGAGTGGCTTTACAACCCAAAGTGAAACATTGCTGGACATCAAAGTGGATTGCGGGACAAAATTAGTTTTCTGTGGATTCCTAATTTTGAATTCTGGAAGAAAACATTAAACAGGACATCTAGAGCACATGGTATTGACCTGTAAGGCAGACACACCTGGCATATACTGGGGGCAGAGACAGGTGATAAATCCATTCTCTTCTCCCTTCCATATGAAAATATGTGTATAATTTCTTTTTTTCAGCAGAAAAGAAAGTGGTACATTTGTGCCTGTCTTCCTGCTGATAAACATTTCAGTAAACAGGCATGAAATCAGCTACACCAGATTAGGACAAGGAAATGAGGAAAGAGAAAAGGGCTGACTGCTGGAGTGGGAAAGATTGCTTTTTCCTTGGTAAGGCAAGAAAAGACTCAGTAGAGAAGTTTGATTGGTCTCACCCTCTCCTACTTTTTGACATGCTGAGTTGCAACACAAGACATAGACACTAGGTAAGCAAATCCAGTGCTCAGTGATAGTTTACTAGTGGTATTTTAGAGGGTCTTGTATATCTTACGCAGTCTCTAGCTGCTAGTCCCAAAGTTCCTGGAGACGCTGTGTCAGAGGGGACAGCTTCCAAGCAAATGTTCTGGGTACCCTCACTGTCACAGTCATGCTCATATCTGGACATCTGGCTTTCAACTTAGGCATGAACCACAGTTTTTTATCTAGAATCAAACATCCTGAGGTAGTTGGTATGATGCTGAAGATCTTAACTTACACCAAAGATATTGTGGGTCATTGTACACAAAATCTGATTCAGTGAGAACCTCTAAGGACAGGGAACCTGAACTTCTCAGCCTTGCTCCTACCATGTTCCCACCTGCAGTGATGAATGTCCAAGCCCCAGCCCCTGACTGTGCTGCCCTGGAAATGCCCTCCTGCTGGGATTAGTGAGGTAGAAAGGGTGGCCAGCTGAGATCTTGGTGGGGTTAACCAACCAAAATGGGAAATGCTTTTGGGTGGAGTAGATGCTGAAGGCGGGTGTTTTCTGTGTGCAGAGACATTAACACATCATGTCTTCACCTGTGGTCATGTTTTTCACATCTGTGGCTTGTGTGAACATCTGAACATCACTGTACAGTAAACGACACTTCAAAACTGAGGGATTTTTTTTTCCCTGTGGTTCTTAACATCCTCCTTTCATTTAATTTCACTGCTTCCCTGCAGCGATTAAAATATATTTCAAGGAGAACTGTAGCAAAGAGTAAAGTTTTCCACTTATAGCGCCTGATTAACAAGGAAATAGGCAACTTTCTCCTTCAAACACAGAGGCATGGGCTTGTTCTTGAAAAGCAGACAGGATTTTTTGCAGTCCTGCCTGGCACGCTGTCAAAGGCTTGTGCTTTCTGACAGTGAGTGCACACCGTGCTCTGAATAATAGTGACTGTTCATCACATCTTGAGTATCCACCAGGAAAAGCCCTGAAAATATAGAGTATGTCCCCATTATTGCTGTAACAGAACTGTTAATGAAAGTAACAGTTTCATGAAAGTAAACATGAAAACAAATAAAACAGACATCAACACCCAGAATAAGCTGAAAACCTCACACTGAACATGCTAATTGATACAAATTTTTGACAATGTTTCTGTACTTATAGTACATGGGAATTATCTTTTTCAGGACATTGTGTTGGTCAAAGATAGTCATTGCTGGAGCACATGCAGAAAGCTGGCACCACTGTTAGATATATTCTTTAGGGAAAATTAGAGTAATATTTCCCATTCTGGTAAGTAAGTGAATTTGACAGTGCATCTCCAGCTACTTGCTGTGGGTGCCTTTCCCTGTCTTTAAGATGGTGAACTGAGTTGTCTGGGCCTATTTCTTCTTTCACTTCCATTGGAGTTAAGTCCTTCATCACAGTGGGAAGTACCATAACCTACTTCATTTTCCTCTGTTTCTTAGCCCAAGATATCTCTGGGGTACCATTAAGGTGCCTGCTCCAGCTGAAGGAGTTGCTGGCATCTTTCATTGAGTAAAAGCACTGAAATAGCAATAGGGATGGAGAAAAGTGAAATGGACACAGTTATCACAGTAATATTTTTTGGGAGGACATGAATCTCATATTATTCTGCTATAGACTAGAATAACAGGCTCTTAGATAAAGAAAATGGGGAACTGACTTCAGCATAGGATTGAATCTCTCACTCATGCAAGGAATTGCTGCAACTTCCTACAGCTGAAATACTTACTAGTAGCAGACTCATTACAGCACATGGTTTCAAGAGTCTTTTCACTGGAAAATTTGGCCTCAAGTTGTCAAATGGGTCTCACTTGAAAAGAAAGAGGAGAAGCAAAGAGGAAAGAACCAAGCAATCGTAAACCCCTTTGTGTCAGAAGTGCTGAATTTTTGCATTTGACACTTCATCTCAGCAAAAGTAACCCAATTTGATACTTCATCTAAGCATCATTAAACCAATCTTTTAAAAAGCCCACAAAAACAAACATACAAAAAACCTCAAACAAAGTTAAGCAAAAGAGTTAAACAATCTGACAATGAGAGAAAATTTTCATTCCAGATTACAAGAAACATTAAAGCCTGAGCCAAAACATATTTTTTTACTTTGTTCATTTCCTTAAAAATCTTGGACAAACTTAGTTTTGGTTTGTCCCAAACCAAATTTCTTTTGTCTCTAAAATGCCCATTACTCACTGACCTAACTAATCACATGAGTTTCTTTTTCACAGAACGGCCAAATCTTATATATTTGGGTCAGTTCCCAAATGATAGTAGGTGATGGCAGAGAGAGAAGGAGAGGGTCCTGCAGGAGATTTTGAACCAATTCATCTATGTTTGTAATATAATCTAAGGTGCCATTAGACCACCCACAAGCAGATAAAAAGCAATATTTTAGGAGAGCTCTTGAACAGGACTTTTATATTGAATAACATGGTTACATTGCACACATGTGTTTTTTTATTATACTAGTTTTAAATTTCTATTTCCTTCTGTTACCAGTATTACAGCGTTGGTTCTCTCAATAATAATAATAACAGTCCCTAAGGAAGAGATGACTCTACCTATTTTGGGAGAAGATGTACTTTTGGCCACCTAGAAATGGTTGTTAATATCTAAAGCTGAAAGTTCATCTCCCTTCCAGTCTGCAACTCTGTAACAAGTGAACAAAGTTTCTGTAGTTGACCCTTTGAATTTTTACTGGAAAATGTGCAATGGAGAGATAGAAAATGATTTCATTAGAGGTCCAGGGGTCTGTCAGTTTCCATTTAAGCTGGAATGATAACAGAAACTGCCAGAATCATCCTGGAAATTGACAGAAATTTGGATACAGATTGAACAAAAAGCTGTTTTAAAGGCACCAAACAGGTGTAAAATTTATTTGAAAGTTTGGGGTGTTTCATGTCTTACTGGACGCTCTTAGCCCCTTGCCACTGCAGAGCAAGTAGAAATCTGACAAATCCTTACACTGTGGCTGACTTACAAGACACAGAAAGGACTGTACCAGGGCAGCTTGGTAATAATTGAAAGAAGATGTGGCAGCAGTTTAACATGCATAATTATTTCTGCGTCTGATCTCACTCTTCAGGTAAGCATTTTATTTTCACAATCAGTATTTTCTGAAAAATGGTCATAAGCCTATTTTAATATCTATGGAGGAGGGTAGAAACCTCTGTTAATCTAAGCTGTGTATCATGTAGAGGCATCTTTTTAACCTGCCTATTATAATGTCAACACCGTAAGCATCTTGGATGCCCTACAACTTTTTAACTTCTGTTTTGTAGGAAAAAAAAGACAGAAAACAAAGGAAGAAATCAGGGAATTCTGCAAAATTCTTGGAAGCAAGGGTGTGATGGGCAGAGCAGGGGGCCCCTCTGAGGTCTTCTCGGGAGTTTTTGTATTCATAATCACTTCCTACTGTGCCTGCAGCCACTCTGTCAGCCAGTGTCGGGCAGCTGGTGGGCGAGCAGGGCATGACTCCACTTCCTCTGGCATCCCCTTGGGACGGTGGGGTGTTCCCTGGATGCTCCAGGGCAGCGGGTGGAGGGTGGGACAGCTGCCCTGCACAAACCACTGCCTGCGTCTGTCTCATTCGCTCGGGGTCTCGTCACCAGCCGCCTTCCGTCACTCCCGTTTGTTCAGCCTCCTGCAACCAATTTGTGGATGGTGCTCAGGGTAATGGGAAATGGAGAGGTTTTCTGCTTCAAAACAGAGTGTTTGATGGTGCTCTCTAGCTCACAGTCCATCTCCTTGATCTCCTGGAGTAGGGAGAGAAGTGGATTTCTGCTGATAAAGAAAGATCTGCCAGGTGAAGTGGCTTACACTTATCTCATTTACAGAGTGAGTGAATCTCATTTACAGAGTGAGTGACATTTAAATGTCAGTCGGTCTTGCACACAAGTATCTCAGTGAGCTCAGACACACAGGCACACTGCAAAAAGTATCAGCAGCAATTTTAAATGGGGTACTCAGCTGATACCTGTGCAGAGGATAACCAGCAGCTCTTTCTTACTGGTATCTTGCCTGTTGGATTTTAAAATATCTCATCAAAACTACACTTCACTGACTTTGTATTCTTGGTCTGCTGAGTCGAGCAAAAACAACATTCTACCAGGCACCACTTTTTGTAGTTTTGTAGCTTTCTATATAGTTATATATCACTCATGTATGGAAGTATTTACAATATCTCAGTCCATAACTTATGGAAATGCATTTGTTTGCAACAAACATCAACCATATATCCATGAAAAGCAATGAGTTTTCCAGCCGGTGGCCAGTTCTTTCAAGGGGATCTTGTTTTCTGAGGGGAAAAAAAAGAAGGGGAACTTCATCCAAATTATAGATGCTGTTAGGGAAGGTCTTTATTTCTGGTTTAGCCACCTCAGATTCCCTTTGTATCCAGTAGAAATCATCAATACAGTCGCCACAATTAGTGCTCAGGAGGTTCATCTGGTCCTGAAATGACCATCAGCCCTTGCAAAGTACTTCAGGTTGGATTGATGGGCCACAGCCAGTAAAACGAGGTTCAACAAGGCCCTGCATTTGAGCCACAACAATCCCATGCAGTGCTACGGGCTGAGGGAAAGTTGACCACTGGCAAAGGACCTGGGGTTTGTTTTGCTCTTCAGTCAACAGCAGTGGAACATGAGCCAGTGTGTGCCCAGGTGGCCAAGAAGGCCAATGGCATCCTGGCCTGGATCAGAAACAGTGTGGCCAGCAGGACCAGGGCAGGGATTGTCCCCCTGCACTCAGCACTGGTGAGGCCACCCCTCGAGTGCTGTGTCCTGTTCTGGGCCCCTCGGTACAAGAAGGTCACTGAGGGGCTGCGGTGTGTCCAGAGAAGGGCAACAGAGCTGGGGAAGGGTCTGGAGCACAACTGAGGTGAGGAGCAGCTGAGGGAGCTGGGGGTGTTTAGCCTGGAGAAAAGGAGGCTCAGGAGAGACCTTATCACTCTCTACAGCTCCCTGAAAGGAGGGTGTAGCCAGGTGAGGATCAGTTCTCTCAGGCTGATGGGACAAGAGGAAGTGGACTCAGGATGTGCCACAGGAGGTTCATTTTGGATATCAGGAGGAATTATGTCACTGAAAGGATTATCAAGCATTGAAATGGACTGCCCAGGGAAGTGATGGAGTCACCATCCCTGGAGGTGTTAAAGAAATGACTGGACATGGCATTTAGTGGTCTGATCTAGTTGACAATTTGGTGATTGGTCAAATGATGGCCTCAGTCTTGAAGGCTTTTTCCAACCTGAATGCTTCCATGCTTCTGTGATTCTGTGATCTTACTGGGTGGACCTACTTTGTCTGGAAAGCAAGTCATGACCACTAGTTCATGAGTAGACACCCAAAATTGTGCAACAGGGTTCCCATTTCTAATTCCTGCCTAGAAGCTTACTTAGCATTGAGATCAGCATAATTAAACATGATGCACTGTTCTATGCATGTCTTTATTTTTGACTTCAGACACAGGATCGGCTCCACCATGAGACTGACTCACATGTGTATATAAAGATCTTAGATCTGTGTAAAAGCAGGTACATGGTAAAGTTCTTATGAGACAATGTTTAGTCTTGTTAGTTTTGAGAACACCAATATGAATAGGTGAATGTTGAGATTTTTAGATCATGTTACTGTATCAGCTCTGTCTTGTGTGCCACAGATCTTGGTTAAGAAATGAGAAGAATGGCTTTATTCTGCTAATTTCTCAAGCCCTTGTTACAAAGTTGTCAAAATCATTAAACCTCATCATAGTTAGAGAAGTGAATCAGTTTTCACTGCATATTATCAGCTCAAAAATTCTAGGTGAGGGTCTGTTCTCTTATTATTGCATACTCAGAAGGAGCTCTATTGGTTTTGATTAGAATATCAAAATGAGGAAAATAACAAGGAAAGCAAGAAAAAACATGAAATAAACTGCAGCTGGTACCAATTTCAGAAATAGGGAAAATGTACACCTGAACTTTGGGGAGCAATTCATCTTGAAACAAAACCTGCCCCTGAACGTTTCTGACCTCCTTCTAAATATCTTGAAATCCTTACAGAAATGCTTTATTTGCCTGCTGAACAAGCTGCAATATGTATTTTATTTTTACTGGTCCCTGGTATGGTCTGCCCTGTCTTTCAGTTTGGGGATGATCTGGAGATATCAAACATTCCTTTGAGGATCAGTATCTTGGGATAATGCTTCAAACCAGATGACTTTGACTTCTTTATGAACCTTTCAATTTATCTTTCAAATGTCAGGGTGTTCCTTCATTTTGAGAGCATTAGAGTAGGTGTAAAACGTGTGCAGGGTATTTCTTTGGCATCTGATTCTTGCTCCTTCTTATTTCTATGTCTGTTGCTTTTCTCCTGACCTTTGCGATATGCAAATATCACATATGCACCAGAGAAAATAAGTGCAGCAATTCTGGGATGTAGTGGAGTCCTTGTGGATGCTCCTATCCAGAGATTCAGCAGTTTTCATGTCTCCTGGGTTTGCAGCAGTTTGATTTGAGTGGCAGCCCTGCTCTCAGGTCCTGACTCTCCCGTGGCTGGGAAGCTAACTCTCTCCATATGTTCAGGCACTTCCTGAGATGGAGCTAGTCAGTGCTTGATCATGGATGAGAGTCTGGCATCCAGCTCAATGAAGCTCTTTGTTTAAACCCCATTTATTGACAGAGAACACCAAGCACCCCTTCCTCCTTATCAATGGAGTGATTTAAATACTCCAAACATTTAGCATGAGGTATTGCCTTCCCCCACTCCCTTTGGCATTAAATGGCTGTTAAAGTACCAAATGGAAAAGCAACAGAAGTTGTTGGTCTTGATAGTGTTAAGGCAAGATATGGTCCCCCGCACAGGAAATGTCACATTTAATACAAAACAAGTTTCAGACTCATAGAGTTGCCAAATTATTTGAAGTGATTTGTGTTTCATATATTCAACTACTACCCTAAATCAGTGCCAGACAGATAAAGGAGGCATAACTCTAAATGTAGATGAGCTGTAAACAGACACCAAGTCTGGAAGGAGTGTTACAGTGAGTTGTGATAACTTAGGCTGTTTCCTACAGGTTAACAGAATTCAATATTAAAGAAGAAATAAAAATAGTAACCTTGCTTATTCCCGTTGGACAGAGTTAAGGAGAGGAGAGACATCTCTTGATCCACCCTACTGTAACGTCTGACACAGTAGAGGCTAGAAATAATTTTTATCCCACACACAAGACTAATAAAAAAAAAGAAGGAAATCTGACTCAGAGATGTGTCACTGTGTCGACAAACTTCAGTAGTAATGTACCTCATGTATGTTCTGTCTGTGACTTGAGCTGCAATCCAATCCAAAGACACTCGGTGTATAACACATCCTTAGGGTGATTTGGCAGGATTGGGAAAATTACAGATGTTGCTATAACCTAGTAAAAGGTTAAAAATTCACAACCACAGTGATAGAAGAGTAAAACAGTTCAAATAATAAAAGCAAAAAGCAGCAGTTTACTTCAAAAATTAATATTTAAAATATTCTTAGAGTAAATTTTTTTTCCCTACTCTTTCTTTCTGATTAACTATTCTCCTTTTCTGAGGTACAGGGAAGGTATAAAGGGACTTGTGGTTAATACAGGAATAAAATAGCTTTCTTTCATGACCATGGCAAATATAAAGAAATATTGCAGTCTGAAAGGCTATCAGTAGCTAGAATCACAGAATCACAGAATGGCTGAGGTTGGAAGGGACCTCTGGAAATCTTCTGGTCCAGCACTCCTGTTCCAGAAGAGCCACCCAGAGCCAGTTATTCAGCATCATGTCCGTACAGCTTTTGAGTATCTCCAAGGATGGAAACTCCACAAATTCTCTGGGCAACATGCTCCAGTGCTCCATCACCCTCACAGTAAAAGTCATATATTTTGATTTGAGAAGAAGTACACTTAAAGGAGCTAAGAAGAGTTAGAAGTGCAATTATCCAGGAACTTCAACTACCTCTCCACACCCCCCAAAATTAAAAAATTATCTCACATCTATAAAGAACATGTTACAATGCAAGAAAACCATTGTGACCAGTCAATTCACATTTCAATAATTATGCAAGTCACACTTCAACAATTTGTACCAATTGTCCTGCCAGTCCTGTGAAAACTCAAATGAACAAACAAACATTTCCAAGTTCCCTCAAGAGCCTCAATGCAATATTTTGAGAAAGACCTTTTGTCAGATTTTGACATTTTAAATGGAGACCTGGTATGACATGATTTTTATCATTAAGGTACAAGGCAGGAAAGACGATCATGCAGAAACTGTGTGAACTGAATCTTGCAGAAGCTGATAACAAGATCTTTGCACCAAGCCAGCTAGGTGGTGTCAAATCTCATTGACTCATATTCAGGCAACCACAGTTGGAATTGCTTTCCCCACATTTGTAGTTTGCAAAACGTGTCTCTTAGTACTGGCAACTCCATTCTTGCATATGGGAAGATAAAATTTTTGTCCTAGAGTCAACTGCTATAATTGTTCTGGATAAGACTCCTCTGAAGGCCTGAGTGTTTCTTTCCAAATTGTTGTGCATAAGGTAAGCTGTCAGGATTTCTGACAGTTGCTTGGGAATTTACTTGGAGCCTCTCCAGTGCTGAGACAATACAGCAGGAGTTACAGCAGCAGAGGTCTGGCCTCATGTCTCCATTTCAGGAGATCAGAAAATCCTTAGCAGCAGAGCATAGTGGAAGCAAGATGAGCACAGGTTCAGTTTTCCTTGAGGGCTGTGCAGCAGCTCTATCACAAAGGAAGTGACATGCCCCAGTGTCCAGCATAAAGGAGATGGGAAATGCATCAGCCTTAACTTATGGTCCATGTCAAGATGAAGATGCTTTCAGTCATGTCTCTGACCCCACTCTGCAGGTTTGCATCTTCTGAGTGCTGAGACTTTAGCCGGTGTGAAGCTTCCAGGCAAAAGATATTTCACTCATTTATCTGGCACACTGTTAAGGCAAACTCAGCCAATATTATACAAGTCATATGATATCAAAAGGATATGCCTTCAAAAAATGGTCACAGCTCCCCTGTGACTGATATGACAGGAGGGAAACAGGGTAATTAACAGTGTGGGGATTATGGAGGCTTTCCACTGACAGACAGATGCTGTGGGTGATGTTAAGGAAAATGAACTATTTAGGATTAGGAAACTGGTAAAACATGAACAGATCCTGTATCAAATTCAGCTTTCATAAAGTGGCTTTTGTGGTTATATGTAGTCATTCCATTTGTCTTTTTGACCAGAAGCTGCTTGGGCTCTAAACTTTATGGATTTCGTGCCCATACAATGCTAGTCACTCTGTCTACATCTCACATGGGGGCCAGGAGTACTCTGCCCCTGGGGTCCTGCAGTGTGGGGTGATGACACACTGTCTCCTTACAGCCTGGTTTTTGGTAGCTACAGTAACTTGGGCATGAGGCAGCTGCAGTGAGTTCTCATGTCAGTAGAAGAGCAGGGAGGCCCATCTGTGCAGGATGCACACCCAAGTGCATCTGGTACTGTTTTTGAGACTCAGTCCAAACTGGGACCTTTAGACAATACCAAAACATAAACAGAAAACATGAGCTGAACACTTATGTGATGCACCCTGGCTATAATTTCTCTGGCTGATTTGTTAGTTATTTCTCAGGTTTTCCTGGAGTTGTTCTTTTGGACTGAAGCTTCAAACTTGCAAACCCCCACCAGCTTCACTTTACACTCCTGAGCCTGCCCACTTCTCTCAGCAGACCATCTTCTCTGTACAATGCCAAGCACTAGGACAGCTGTCCACAGGATCGTGGCCAAAGTAGGGATGCAAGCAGATCTTCTGAACCCAGCACCTTGTGTATGGATAAAAAAGCAATTTGACTAATCCCTCATTGGCTCTTCGCCTTTTCCTTGAACTGTTCCTCTGCAGAAACCTTCCTCTCCTGCCTGGAAAAATGCTCTATTAGGGGTGTCAAGTCCAAATGAAGAAATGGTGCATTCTGAAAACAAAGGTGTTAAGGATGAATTTTGTAAACATTTCCTTTTGCTTTTCTGCTTGAAGAGTCCAAGGGAAAGAAAAGCTCCTTCCTCCCTTCCTCCCTTCCTCCCTTCCTCCCTTCCTCCCT
>VYXF01001702.1:417112-488849 GCA_013397295.1 Polioptila caerulea
CTCATCCTTCCCCCTTATCACCCCATTCTCACTCTTCTTCTCAACTTTGGGCTTTCTAGAGGGAAACTGGAAACTTAAGTTTTCGAAAAGGGGAGAACTAAGAAAGGCAGCTTGTCATGCTCCTCTGATAGTTGGAATTTCTTGGTATACATCTGTTTCCTGTACAAGGAAGCCCAAGCAGCAATGAACTCACCAGGAATAGAAATGTGTGTGCTTTCTTTTTATCTTTAAACAGAAACAGCATGGTTACGCCTGCAATCTGACTCCACGTAAGCAGTAATTTCTCATTAAAAATACAATTGGAAAATAGTTAAAATGTTCTTGGGAGCATGATTACATCTGTGTTAAATAGGAAGAGTTTAAATCATATTGCTACTGAACTAAGATATGGGTGGGACTTGTTTTTGGAGTTCCCAGAAACTAAATATCATAAGGCATGTCTGCTGGCTAATTCACCCCCAGGACCACATGGCTCTCATGAACTCACATGAGTCAGAGTCTACATATGTTGCTGAGGGTGACAAGGCATCTGAATTACCAAAGTAACTGAGGAAGTTGCCAATTTCTTAGAATAAAATATTTTCCCCCACTCTAAAGCAAATAATTAATTCATTTGAGAATTGTTATGGCTGAGTAGGGAAATAGCTTTTAGGAAATTCACCTTGCTGAAGAAAATGTTCTTTTCATGTAAGTAAAAAGATAATAGGAATACCAAGGCCTCCTGATTAGCATGATCTCTGACCAGCGTTAGGGAAAATCAGTGATGTGTTTTATTAGTGGAACAAGAATGGTTTTGTTTTCTCTTTGTTCTGAGCTCGGATAGATAAATGAATGAAATGGGTTCAATCTGTAAAGGGTCTTTTGCTCTGTACTTTTTATTCTATCCTGTCACCATGGAACCGACATTCACATTTGCCAGTGCAGCACTGAGCCCTAACATCAAAACATCTTTTATTTTTGACATCTGGTAAGATTCTTTATAAGCTAAAAGAAAAACTTTCCTTTTTTTTTTTTTTTTTTTTTTTTTTTTTTTATTCCCATTTACAATGTATGTAGAGACAGCAATCACAATGAATATACTGGCATTTTTTCCCTAAACTATTCATTAGGAATTAATCTGGTTATGGGATGTTTTTATTCTGCCACATGAAACAAAAATAAACCACTATGAAATGGACACCGTAGTTTTAGCAGAAGAGCGGCCAAGAGGTTCACATGCAGCTACTGATTTTCAGTAGTCCAAAATGAAATACTTTGTAAATGCCCAATTTGCAGAGGGCATGTGCTCTATCCACTCCCAGCTCAGGCTGTTTCAGAGTTACAGACATTGCTTCAAACTACATTTGAAAATCTCATCAGAACACGTTTCAGAGTCTGGAGGTATCCAATGGAGAGCAGCGGGAAGCATCTATGTGTAACCATGTTAACTTCATCTGCCAGTATATATAAAAGAAACTACATTGAAGCTACCCACGCTGCTGTGTTACTTCTCAGTCTGAGCTTGGTGTAGCCGAGGCCAAGTACCAGACATTTCTGAGGATGCTGACATTGTGTAGCAAACCCAAGGTAGAAAGGGAAATACTTTACTTTCCACCAAAATGCAACTGTTGGAGGCATAATTATCCCTTATCCAGTCTCCTAGGGGTGATGACAACCACCATTTCATTTTTTTGAGAGATTTGCTTTTTGCCTCTCACCAAGACAAGAACACTAGAATGGCTCAGAATACAGCTACAAACAGTGGTTAAACTTTGATAGAAATACCTTCTAATATTTGAAATTATTTGGGGTTTATTTTAACAGTATGAACATTGTTTATTCAGCACTATCTAATGTGTAGAATTAAGGCACTTAAGGCTTCAGAGAAAAGAAATTTATCTCTAACCTAAGTGGTTAAAACTGTTCAGCTACATCTCTGCTGACTTGTTTCAGCAGCAAATTTAGCATGCCCAACGTATGAAGTGCAGCAGCTGAACATCAAATCTAGTCCAGGCTTCTCCTGTGTTCATCAGACTCTAGGGTTCACTTTGATGTCCTGTCATTAGAATGCTGGAGCGATAGCTCAAGTGCCATTACCTTCAGCTCACCTTTGTTCTGCAGGATAACTTGTATTCTCAGTTAAATCCCTTCCTGTACCAATCTTTATGATAATATATGCAGGACTGCAATGTCATCTGGTTAAGTAGATGCACTGCCTTTTGGGATCACACATATCCTGTTACAAGGGTCACTTGTTCCTCAAATGTTTCTGTCTGAACAGAGAGCTTCACAGCTTCTATGTATACAAAATATTGGACAGCTTTTCCCTGCCTCAAAATTGCTACATGGGAAATTTCTATGAACAAAGGGCTGGAAGACATGGGTTGTTTAAGGCCATGTGCAAGTTAGATTGGACACTTTGCAAGCTTTTGTCTTAGGTCCTGAGACTGCTTAACCTGCTTAGAGAGTTCGCATTGCTTAGTTTTTTCCCAGAAGTAAAATACATCCACTGAATGTTGGCGTTGTCTCTCATTTTCAATGAAGACCAAAAGCAGTTGGCAAAGAGATTCCTCAACTGGCAGGAGGATGCCAGCAGCAAGAGTGGAAAGACAAGGCTGGGAATAAGAAGACCACTAGCACAGACATGTGAAGAACAGCACCCTGGTAGGTAGACAAAGCAGCTCTGTTTCAGGCCTATGACTGAGGATTTCACTGCAGTAATCTGTGTGTTCACAAAAAACCTCACAATCTCATCAGTCTGTTTGCAAGCTGGAATTTTCAGATAGCTTACTGCAGGAGGAGGCATCAGAAGTACAAATCATGCATGATATTTCGTCTTAAGCACAGGAGAGGAAATAAAGTGAAGGTGGCCAACATTTTTGACTAGAGTGAGTACATTTCAAAGTAAACAGTGAAGCTACTATGGGTGAGACTGTTGCACTTATAAAGTACAAATAAATATTAAGAGAAACAAGAAAAAGGAGAGAAAGCAAGCCAGAAATACGTTTGGAGATCCAGACACAATCAAGACAACCAAAGTGGAGGTTTTTAATATGAAACATATTTCCTGTAAGAAAACAAGTCTGTTCCTCAAAAATACCAAGCATGCTGCTCACAAAGACAGATGAGAAGATGAATCTGCTGGGTAGAAGTAATTAAAATTTCTAAGATGGCAAAAAAGCATGTTATTAGGACTGTAAATAGATTAGGGAGTTCCAAAATCGAAAAGATGTAGAAGGAAAAAATTAGTCAAGTTGGTATGTGAAACTTTGTGTTTTCAGGTATTGAAAAAGTATTATGATACAAAACATACTCCATTTTCAGGATTTACCTTTGACTGGACATTTTTGTTTGAAAGTTTGGCTTTTAAAAGTGGATGAAGATGCAAAACGGTTGTACATTATGTGTCACCTGCTGAGAACTATATTGAACCTGAAAATGGCTGGCCACAACAGCCAGGTAAAGAAGGTCATCTTTCAAGTGATTTGCTTAACCACATGTCCTCCAGCACATTGATTTATTGTACTATTCTTTTTATCTTTGTGAGTATGTATAGACCCACTGAAGTACCTAGCCTTTGTAAAGTTAGATGAAAGAATCTAAAGCAGCTACAAATCCTGTCTGGATTCCAGACTTCATTTTTTCCTTTTCTGATATCTGAAGTGTTGCCTCAGAAACCAAATAATTAATGGACATAATCAAATTTTGGCGGCAACCCTTGCTAATGTCTCAAATCCCATGAAACTTCTCTTCTTCTAATAATAAGAAAAAAATGTAATTAGTAAGTGTAATATAATAAACTCTTATGCTGCATCTATAATCACACCTGACATTTTCTTCAGTAATTTAAGCCAGTACAGGCTAATGGCATGACTGTTTAGGTTTTTCTTTAAGACAAAGAATCTTGAAGAAAACATACAGAAGTGAAAATTTTACCCATATGACAAAAGAACAATTGCTGCTGAACAAAGATTTGGAAGTCATAAAAATGCAATATTCAGAATCTCTGCATCCATTAGTTTGACAGATGTTCTTAAAAACATTCCTCTGGTTCTCAAATTGGTATAATTACACTGTCAGTGCTGTGTGTCCCTGACAAACACTCAGAAACTCTTATGACTTTTCTGATTGCCCTTATGTTTTCTGAATCCAATAGTCATATGTTTATTGCCCGTTCAATTTTAGCCAATATGTGTAATTCTCACTGCAGATTAGTCTGGGTGTAGCTTGAGATGCAGACTTGCTTTGGTACCCATTTCTCATCTGTTTGTGCTCTTGTGACTCTCTCTTCTGGCAAAAACCCAAAGGGATTCTGAGAGTCACACCCTGGGCAAGATGGTAAGTCATGTTCTTGGGTCCCAATGAAGACACTCCTTAAAGAGAGAAGTGCTGGGTGAAGATGTCTGGGCTGTATTGCACGTGTGTCTGATGGACACAGCATGCACTGAGTGTCCCTTTAGCCTGTCATTCAGGAGTTTCTCACCCACTGCACTTTTGGCAACTACCTAGAAGTTGTAAGCTGGACTGGCTGGTGGCTTTGTGCAGTGTCCTCTGCAAGGAGAGCACCAGGTCTGCCAGCTGTCGTGCAGGCAGGATATCTGATGGATTTTGCATTTGCCTGTGGAAGAAAGCAATCACCCCTTGGTGGCAGAGCACCTAAAGCCTTCATCCAGGCAAGCTGCAGGTTGTAAAGAAGAGAAAAAGCCTTTAAGGCTTTTTGCTTTAGGAGCTTTATTGAGCTGGCACAATCTGGACTAAATATAGTCTTAAAAAGTAGCTATGTCCTAAGAATGCCTGAATGTACTGTGTCTGTGTGATCATGTGTAAGCATACCCCTGTGTATGAGAGAGAAAGACACAACCACCATAACAATCATAACCCAAGAAGCCACAGGATTGGCACAAAAGGGACTTGACAATGAATCCATTTTTGTTAAATATTGTTGATTATCTCCCTAGGTTCTTTTGGGAATATATAGAAGATTCCTGAGCAGACCTGAGGGAAAATCATCTTACTGATCTGTTAGCACCTCTGCTGTTAATATAAATATTGGCAAGAGTTATATAAATACTGGTAGATTCTGGAAGGGCTGTGAGCAATTTAACAGCAAGAAGCTTCTTTTTAAATACAGGAAAATAAAATGCTTAATGTGTCCCAGGATATGCTGTGTGTATGTGAGTGATTACATACAAATGCCTTATAATGAGCAACCTGAGAAGATGCTGGTTGCAAATTAATGATTCCTCAATTAAAGCCACAGTAGTGTACTTGCTCTGGTTGGGATTAAAGTTCCTGCTTTGGCATTATTCACCTGCTGCTAAGGAAACAAACACATTTAACGTAAGAATCAGTAAGTCTGTTTTTCCTAAAGTTATTGTTTTCTTGGGTAAATTAGGCCCAGATCCCCTCTGTTTAGCTCTCTTTTGGCAGCTCTCTGAGCTCAGTGGAGTGGATTGTGGGTCACTTTACAGCAGACCAGCAACCAGGAGGATGATACACGTCACCTTTACTACGCATATTTTCTGCTTTTTACCAAATCTACTAAAGCTTGCCAAGAGCATGTAGAGTCTATCCCAGGCCTCCCCAACCCTGTTATCCCTCTATCATTTACTCTGCATTGAGGTTTCTCATCTTAATTTAGAACTGCCTGTGCTTTTTTAAGCAGTTCCTTAATAAAGGGAAGTGGGTCCCACAATGAATTTGGGGAGCTGAATATGCCTGATCTTCTGGGGTTCTCAGAGGTGGGGATTTGGGGTGATATGCAAGAGCCCTTTTCATAAACTATGGATGCAGCTGAGTCCTTGTTCTCACCTAGTCCTGTGGCCAGTATGTGGGGCACAGGGAACCCTGACCCTGCTGCCTCACACCTCAGGGAGCAATGTCATGGCAGCTGCCACGACAAAAGAGTTTCCAACTACCAAGGACAATCCAGTAGTCCTCCATGGAGGGGGACCAGGTCTTGGGACTGCTTTTGTTGGGCCACATGGAGGAAAGTTGTGAACTGAAATTCTTCTGGTGGTGCACCTGGTTACTGCAGGAAACAGTGTGAAAATCAGAATTGAGGGGACTGACCCTGGCAGCCAATTTCAGACACATGAACTAAAGAGAGGGTCTGAGCACTTGCTGACTTTCACCCTCTTAACTCTGTCTCAAAATCTTCCACTTGAATCGCACTTGATTTTGCAGTGGACATTTGCACTGTGTGTGGTTGATCCAATGTTCCCTCAGGCTCTGTTTTACAATGGGTGGGACTATAGAGGAAGGGGCAAAGCCTATGTTATTTTCCTCTTTGGTTCCTCTTCTGGTAAAATGTTACAGGGCCTTACCTTACTGTTCCTGTTATGCTTTCTATTTTGTTAAAATGCCCAGAGTCTTTTGGCATTTTGTGCCAAAAATATCTCTACCAGTCTCCTTCCTTTTCCTCTCCCACTCTCCTCCAGGGTCAAATCCCTTCGTTTAACTTGGGCTTCCCACCCTCTGCATTACCAAACAATGTAAAGAGTGCAGAAGAGAACTTTTGTTATTTAACAACTTTGAACAAGAGAAATAAATCACAGCTACTTTAAAAACAGGCAATTAGAGCGATATTTTCACTGAAAAGAATAATCTGGAAACACAGACATTGTATCACCAGAAGACTTGGAAACGCAAAGAAATTAAATGTCAGTATACTTTCTGCAACAGTTTCAGCTGCAAGAGAGCTTTTGAAAAACCTTTTGTTAATGTAGCAGTGGCAGGTTTGCTTTTTTCCTGGGCCTACAGACAGTCTGAAAAGCTAGTATGAGATTAATTTAACTTAATTAGACATCAATTTTAAAACCAGGACATCATATAAAATTATGGGACTTAAACTAGAATAATGAAAATCCAGCCTAGTCAAACCAAAGGGTTAGTGGAGGGTGAGCTCTGCATGTGTGGAAACTATGTCAAGTTGAAATCCAGTTTACTGGTTAATCCTGAACGAATACGTTTAATATAAGAGCTCTTATCTCAAGGATGGAGAAATGAAGTATCTCTTTGGTTCATGGTGGGAACTGGTAGTTATTACAGAGAAGGAAATACAGAAAGAAGAGATGAGTGGGAAGAAGGAGAGAACAGGAATGGAGGAGATGAGGGACAGAGCACAAAAACCTGGAAAGGGAGCACATCTTACTCAGCACCACTGACCGTAAGAAGGCATTAAGCAGATAAACAACAATTTACTACTTAAAAGTCATATTCTACCCTTGAAGTATGTGCAGACCTCCCCATGAGGTCAGTGGGTGTGCCAGTCTGCGCTGTCAAAAAATATGTTGTCTGAAATTTATATCCTGGCCTTATGGGAGTAGCTGGATGTAGAATTTGGCGCTGGCTGTGGAACAAGTTGGATATTACTCTACAGAGCCACTGACGCTGCTGGATACACGTTTGAGGTGTGATAGTGCAAGGACATGCTTTTCACCCTCAACTCACTGGAAAGCTGATCAAGCTGCATGAATAGGTTGAGGTTGTCTGTTAATTTGTGCCCATGGACTGTTTCTGTGATTTCCTACATACTCATTCTCATACTTTCCTGAAGGTAATAATTCCTCCTTGAAGTAAGGACAGAATTTACCTCTTTCAACAGATGCAATAACTTAAATGTCCTGGGAGACTAATGAGGACTCTTTCTGGTGATGCAGAGAGTTCACAGGGGAGAGAGGAATGGATCCCTGGCAGAGGACTGCTCCCTTCTTTGGTGTAGCTATGTTTACATGGACTTCAGTAGGCACAAAATTCACTTCTGTTCAATGTTTTGAGACAATGTTTCTTCAATTAATTATAAAATAATTCTGGTAAATAAATACCCAACAGAGTTAGTGCTTAGGTTACTACATAGTTCTTAGCACTGGTTTTGATTCTATGTCAGCAATGTGTTCCAATGTAGGAGAGTTTGTACACAACAGGAAAACCAAGGAGGCAGCCATCCATTGAACAGTACCTTTGGGGTAAGGGGGTATTTCCAGGCTTGGTGCTGGCAACAGCTGGAATTTTCAGAATTGGAATGGAATAGGATAAGTTCATTTATTTGTGTGCCTGGAATCTAGGCTGACACAAACCTCTTTCAGAAGGTTTACAGGAGGTGAACTTAACAGCAATATAAAGTTCCTGAGAACATGGCTAGTAAGTGTTTCTCTCTGGGAATGATCAAGACCAGTTATATCTGACAAGTTATCAACAATCCTCTTTCGGTAAAACCTACAAAAAAACTACAAAAAAAGCTAAAACCTACAAAATCTCCTAAACCTGAAGAGAAATTAGATAAAATCTTGAAACACAAGGTTTCTGTCCTTCCCAAAACATTCCTGGCATTAACTTTCAACATCTGTATATTCATGTCTTCCAAATATATAACCAAATCTAATCCTGTTTTAAATCTTTCCTAAGTCTTAATGTACGCCGTGTCAAGACCTGTATGACTAAAGGTGCTAAAACATGAAGAAGTATTTTCTTGCTTCCATTTTGGACCTGCTATCTTTGAATTTCTTTTACTGTCTCCTCCTTCTTATGCTACAGGACAGAAGAATCAACAAAGCAAACAGAAAAGCCCTCTGACCTGCCCCACTTTGGGTAAATGAGGTGTAGGAGAAGAAAGTAAGCATCTTCTAAACTGTTATAGCAAACAAACATGAAAATGGTCACTAACAAGCTGTGCTGGAAGAAAGATATCTGCTAGGTAAAAGCCCAAAGAAAATCTGGCATGTAGGCAACAACTGCAAGTCAAACCTTTACAGACCTAAGCATCCCACAACTCCCTTTTTCTGCAGCACAGAGGCTGTCTTGTAAGCATCAAGCTTCTCTTCACAAAAGATGATAGCTGTCCTCATATGGTGTATATATTAAATATGTTTTAGAATCTAGCTGGGCTGGAATTTTTTCACTCCCTTCATTCTGAATTTACATCCCAGTGGGGCATTTAAACTGGAGGTGACAGTGTGTCTGTCTGTACCCCAGCCCTGTCAATCCAATTGCTGACAAGGAGAAAAAGTGAATTAGAGAGTCATGCTGCTTCAGTTCAGTTTCTCTCTCAAAAATAGATATCAATGTGGAGTAGCCATGAAAGGATTTTTTGTGTGTGGCTTTATCCTGTCGTAGCAGGGGTTGCTGTAATGAACTGAGGAAATCTGAGATGAAGTGGGAATACAGGCATAGATGAAAAAACTGACAAAATGTCAGGAATCCTTTTTTTGTAAATCTAAATGTAGCACTGAAACCAGAGCTGAAATGTATTAAATAACTGTCAAGTGGAGAATTACAGGGAGCTGCCTTCCAATCTGTGTAGAAAATGCCTTTCAAAATACTAAGTAGCATCATCTTCATCTGATGTTTCACACAGCAGTATACAGTAATGCCAAATTGGGATAACATGATCAGCCTGGGTAGAATGACAGTCCTGCTACAGGCTTTGGTGAGAAGCACTGATTAACACCCAGTGGAAACCTGCCCCCTGCAAGGAAGAGCTGTGAAGGTGTAGAAATGTTCAGTAACTCCTCTATTGTGGCTTTACACTGAGACCTTGTGAAAGAGAAAATCCTGATCAAAGCTGTCAAGGTCTCATGCAGGGAGACCTTCTTTGACATTTCAGGTGCTATCACAAAAGAAGGAACTATGCACAAAAGGAGATGACTGAGTCATGGAAAACATTGGGAGACCAGGCCAGTTACTGGATACGTTGTCGATGGCCTCGTGGATTGCCATCACCAACTGGTCTGTTTTATCCTTCTGTCTCCCCTGCCACCAACAGTGAGAGCTCCTTACCATGAGTTCTACAGAAAAAATGTAAGATTGGAGGTGGAAGTCTGCAGCTCTGTTGTGCCCCTGGGTCACAGGTTTTGGTGTGTTGTGCTCAAAGACAGTCACACCTGTGTCATGGTGGTGGCCACAGGAGGAACTGACATCATGAATACAAAGATGTGAGGAAACTTTGATACAGTATACAGATTCTTACAGAAATCTGTAGCAAAAGGTAGAGAACACCAGAGCAATCTAGGAAAATGCTAGAATTTTCTGCCCTACTTTTCCTGGTGAATGGCTGAAGTGCAAGTGTGTCTCTTGAACAGGACTCTCTCCTTGGTCAATCAGCCAGTCTGTGAGATCACTGCACTCTGAGGCAGGTGCCTGTGAATCTGTCTATCTGACTTTGCACTGCATGAAAGTGCTTCATACATAATAATTTATGCCTCCAAAGAAGTTTTAATAGCGCTATCATCTACCCTCCCTACCCACTGACACCCAGGGAACTCCATTCAGCAGGAGAACACCACTGGTGCTTGGTTTTTCTGAACTTTGATCAGTAAAGGCACAGGTCAGCAAAGACCATAGTCTAAAAACTGTGCCAGACCTTACTGACAGTGTTATCTTGTGCTGACTCAGGAGGCACCATTGCAAAAATCTCTCTCCTTCATTTTGACAAGCCATCTCTCAAATGCCTAAGCTCATTAAACTTATTAGTCTACTTGATAAAAGAAATACAAAAGCTTTTTGCTACACCAACTAATCCCCCTAATAAATGTGAGCCAGGCTTCAACCTTGGCTCTCTCAAGGAGTGTGACATTGAGCTGCAGTTCTCTGTCTCCTCACAAGAAGCTCAGCTGTTGTGCTGGTGGAATCTCACCGCAGGGATTGCATTCAGATGCGGCACTCGTAAACCAGACGTGTGGCGTTGTTCACCCCAAGGCATTTGCTTCAGAATGCCTGTCCTTGTTTTTAGACCACTCTAAGGCTGTAGGATGATTTCTGAAACAAATCAAGGGCAGAGCAGTGAATGCTAAATGTGTTTGCATTAAAACACTGGTTCCAGCCACCAACCCCATGGACCAAACCTAGGAAGGATGCTGAGGAGCTCCAAGCTGGCTGTGGGACACATCCTGTCTTCTGGGCATTGCATAATTATGCTAGCCTTTACTTACTTTTGTTTTGTTGTACTTTGTCTTAAAAGCAAAAACTAAGAAAAAAGTGAAGACAGACAGACAATCTTTCAAACACTGTGATTTCATCTTTTATGGTAGATATCATTTCATTTAGCCTACATTATGGCTTTGCCTACCAATTGATCTCAGACTCACTACTTGAACAGATTTGCTATTAAAAAAATACCGCTTTTAAAAGGTGTTTCTTTTAAGTAAGTCTGAGTGTGATTATTGTGACTGGATAAAATAACAGACTGTTTGTTTTGTTTTAAGTGAATTCATAACATATGTTTGTAATAAATGGACTTGGGCAGTTGTCCTGATGATAAATGGGCCAAAATTTGAAATTAGTGCTGCCTTGATGAAATTTCATCACTACAAAATAAAAAAAAAATCATGTATGAAAATTAACAACTGAGCAGAGTGAGGGACCTTGGGGGCAGAATTTATGGCTGCACGGTATACTGGGGAACAGGGAGCAGTGGAAATGTGTGCTCAGAGGGAAGAAAGAGTTCCTAAGGCCCACAGCAAGTCTGTGCCCTGTTGCTGTTTGCAGGACTGCAGACTGAGCTCAGCCGTCAGCCACCTGTATTTCTCCACAGCAGTTCCCACTCAGACCACCTACTTTGAAACCAAAGCCAGTTTAGGCAACATTTAACTGCTCTGGTTCAAGAGAGTGATGCAAACTGCCTGTTACCCAGGGAGCCTGAGCTGAAGGACTTTGGCTGGCTGAGCCTCCAGCCTTGTCTGCAAAGTTCACAGAGTACCTCTAAATGCAGCATGCATGAGCTGAGCTGGTGGACTGAATTTCAGTGGGGAAATTTCACCTCTCAATCCCACCACCTCCTCATTTGATGACAGAAAGTCCAGGATGGACAGCAACTGCACTAACCTCTGACTACAGAAACTGGTCTTTTGCAATGGATCTCATAAAGCCAAAGACAAGTTTGTTTCTTACACTTGCTTTACAGAACATGTGCTCTGCTTCTGCCTCCTTTGATTTGAAAAAGAAGAGACATTATCACTCTGTGCCCTTCACATTTGCAGGGTATACAGAGTCTCTAAGTCCTGTGGACTCCACAAGTTCATCCCCCCTGCTCAGCAGCCATCATAGCTCAGATGAGACAGTTGTCTGCATTTCTTTATTGTGATTTCCTTAATAAACTAGACTAAGCCCTGGACTTCATCCCAGCACAGTAAGCACTGATTGAAGCAGTGAACAAAGCCTTGAGGGAAAACCCCATAAGAACATTTTATAATCAAAGCTTCTAAAAGCAACTGAAATTATAAAACAATAAAATCTTCAACATAAGGGCTCCACCCAGTTTATCTTTTTTGAATTTATGCTTGCAAGGAGCACCCTTGGAATTACTGCTTTGTTTCTTCTTTTGTGAGGAAGAACTTTTAGTACTTTAACTCTGTTCTGATCTCTTTATTTCAGGGATATGCATGGACAAACAACTCCACTGTTTCAGCCAGTGGTCAGGAAACACACAGATGTTCTGAGATTACTCTCTGATTCAATGTCAAGAAGCTTTTCATCTTGATGCATTATATTACTTCACAGACTGTTTTCCAATTAAGCAAGTGAAAAGATTTTTACAGAGAATAATTCTTTATTATACAGAAACATTCTTCCTGTCAGTTCAGGTCCAGTTTCTGGTGTTGTTACACATAAGAAGCCAGGTACAGTCTTGGGGATGGGGAGCAGGGGGCCAGGGGAGGTAAGGGGTAAGTTCATGTGACCAGCCATGTCCCTTTTGCACACATACCAGCTCTGTGAGCTCTGTGAACAGCTCATTTAATCTATGAGAGGTTGTCACTGCTTGGGTTGTTGACCATGGCCCTGCTAATCCCTCCATACCTACCACACTGATAGGACAAAGACAACACCACTTAGGAAATTTATCTGTTGGTTTGGACACATGTTGTCTGCCAGCAGTTGAAACTGCAGACAGGGGTGATGGGCTTTTCCTTGCACTCACTTCTGGGTAGCACATCAAACACTATTCCTGTTGCATGACAAGGATGTCCCAGGCCTTTAGTTTACATTCCTATTTACTGCTGCACAAAGAAATTATGACTGTTCTTACAGACCAATATTACACCTTAGGTAGACCTTTCCAGCTCCAGCCTAAAGTGTCATTACTGATACTGCTTCCCATCTTTACAGTTATATTTATAAGTGGCATTAATTTAATATATTTTTACTCTCTTCTGCTTACGAAGAAGTTACGGTGCAACTACAGACAAATATTATGTTGCAGTGGGAAATGTTGTACTTTTCCACACATCATACCCAAATGGGATCAAGTTGTACTTCTAACATTATGTGTTACAGGATGCACTATTATTGGGAGGATACCTCCAGCAGAAAACACAGAAGTTCTTAATGAAGACAGTAACAGCACATGGAAGAGACTGCAAAAAGAGCAGAAAAAGGATTGTTTATCTTAAGGCTGTTACCTCTGCTGAGTTGAGGTTTATGGGGGAAGGACTGGATACTGTAATGCCATGCTGTGCTCAGCCAGCTCTTTGCTGTGAGCTGTTCTTAGGAGACACTGTAAGCAAAGGATATATCCTTCCTTATTACCACACAAGCACATTAGAACCAGGTACTATATCTTAAGGTAAACTCTTTTGATGACTTTCAGTTACATTTCCAGTTGACATTACTTTTGAATCATGATTGTAACTAAATCCTTAAAAGCTTATGGAAAAGATATGCCCTTTCTGCAGTGTCTGAGGGCCCTAAAGCTGCACAATATATTGAGAGACTATGCAGCCTTTGTTTGATTATACAAGTAATTAAATTTAAAATTTTATTAAACTTGCTAATAACTACATAAAACATCCAGCTTCATACTTTACTTTGATTTATTGCAAGTTTTCACTTAATCCACAATATCCTGGTACATGCATGCACTGTGTTTAAGGCTACTCTGGTTTAACCAAGTAAATGCAAAGTAGCTCTGAGAGCTGTGAAGCTCATTTCTGGAGATTATAATGATCTGTTTCAAAGATGAAAGGGGGTCAGAAAGGGGAATAGCTATGAGAGACAAACTCCTCAAAGACAATCCAGAGGGGTCTCTCAGTCCTTTGACACCTGGAGGAGCCAGAGAGATATTCTGGATACAAGAAACAGCCCACCATTCTTGCCTTATTCCTTCCGGCTTTAACTCTCAGAGAGAACTCATCACTGAAACAGAGGCTCAGGTCCTTCTTTTAAAATTATTTCAGTTTTTATAACATGATGAAAAATAGAACTCAATTTAAGGTCTCCTCTTGTGAGCTTCCTTGTCTATTTAGAGGAAAAATTGGTTTCAAATACAGAGTTCTTTCTCTCTCTCCTTCTCCAGGAACAAAATTCAAAGACCCACAATCAATATAGAAACTGGAACATTTCTGTGATGCCAGCAGTAAAAAAAATATACTCCAAAACAAAAGGCCAACTATGCTGACCTCACAACTGAGGCCTTACAACTTTTCTTTATAATGACATCCTTCATATGATTGGCTTCACAGAGGTTAATTCGCAGAGGTCGGCTATGATCACACATTTAAGGAAAGACATGCAGAAAATTTTATTCTCCTTTCAAATAAGGGCTATAATATACTCACACTTGAGTGAATTATGTTAAAACTGTTAAAAGCACAGATCATAAAACACAAGCACTACAAGGTGGCCTCCCTGGCTCTGCTATTCTATAGCTTACTCAGTTCATTTTTAAACATTTACATTTGTTCCTCAGACATTAACATACCTTTTCCTCTGCCATGCACCGTGAATAAATTTGTGTTCCTAGGACAAGCCAATGAAGTAAAACTTCATAAAACTACTCGGACTCACAGCTGTAACTTGAAGCAATTTTGACCTTTCACAGGAAGAAAGAAAACAGAGATGAAGAAGGGTATGTGTGTACTCATTATAGGCCTTAAAGTTTACAGAAACACAAGTTCCCAAGAGCCATCTCA
The DNA here is from genome assembly GCA_013397295.1 of Polioptila caerulea. Taxonomy (NCBI): domain Eukaryota; kingdom Metazoa; phylum Chordata; class Aves; order Passeriformes; family Certhiidae; genus Polioptila; species Polioptila caerulea. The sequence goes on from VYXF01001702.1 coordinate 431,995, forward strand.
ATAATGGTTTTAGTCAAATATTTATATTTCTATAACTTTATATATTTAATGATTTTCCCCATTAAGGTTTTTGTGGTTTACCAAGGAAAATCCAAATAGTCTTGATGATGATTTGTGAGTTTAAATTTCTTGTAGCAAGACAGTGTATAAAAACCTCTCCAAATAACTGCCTTTTTCACACATCTGGAAAGACTCCACTTTTTTATCTGCTAGAGCCTTACAAGGGAAGCTTATTACATAAATAAACAGAAGAATACATGCAGCCACAGAATGACTGAATTGAGTATAATCTTACAAAAACAAACCCTGTCTCAATACTCCTTTGTTTGTTGCTTTTTGGCACTATTATTGACTCTCCTGTGTGTATTGTATAATCATTACTGCCCCCACTTTCTCCCTCATGTGAAACATGTCCAGGTGGTCAGCAAGAACAAGGCCAAGGCTTGCCTAGTGCTGAAACCTTCTGGAGCTGAGTGCATCCTGGGGATGGGATCTCTGATTGTCACCCACTTTCCAAGTGGATAAGAGCACCACTGCTGTTCAAGGACTCATTGAGGAGGGATATAACAAATCTGACCTGCTGGAGCACAAGTTATTTCTTCTGAGAGATTCTACAAAGAAGGTAAGGGACCTGAATCATGGAATCATGGAATCATTTTGGTTTGGAAGGACTTCTAAGGTCATTGAGTCCAGCCATGGCCACAAATATCCCAAAAAGTACTTTTTACTGGAGCACTAATTCTGTCAGATGAAAGGAAAAAGTTCATGAACTATAATAGGGGAGAGAATATTCCCAGAAATCAGAGGGATTTGACTCAATTGTGAATTAAAACTATTCTCCAGTCTCTTGCAGATCCATCTATGAATGCCTCTTGCCACTGAGAGGAAATGCTGTCACATTACGCCCATCCAACAGGTACCCTGTAGGGTGACTACCTCCTGCTCAGTCCTTTGATGGGAAGGGAACTGTGCTGCTGCAGCACACCAGGCCCAACTATAAATGTGTATTTCATACACTTATTGGTGAAACATGGCCCTGCTGGGCCAGGATTGCATGACAAAATCTGGTACATTCTGGCACTGAAAAGATTGGAGCTCTGAAAGCATGGCATGTACTTCCATGTGTAGAAGGTATATGGCATTATAACTATGGCAGCAGAGGTACTTTATTTTTTGTGTGTATTTGTAATTTCAACCATTATATTTAATAGAGCAAAACAGATAATAGAAGGTATTAAAAGTATTTTCTGATTGGTATCTATCTTATCTATCTGGTCCTAGAAGCAATAAAAACGCATGCAATAAATTGAGTAGTCCAATCTGATGACATTTACTGAAAACATAATTTAATTTCCATCTGTTAAGATATCTTTTATTTTTTGAGTCATGATTTCTGTGATACAGACCTATCTATTCACTCAGTTGCAGCAAATACCAGCTACACAGATAAAGGCTTATCTCCTGAATTTCTTGAAGCTTGGAAAAACAAGGAATTTACTTGTCGGTAATGCCTTTGGCACAGAGTTCATCATTCAGGAACATTTCTGTGATGCTGCCACTTAAAGTGAACATAAGGCAGGAAGTGTGTGCCTGAAGTTCAGTCTTGTCTATAAGTATTCATGTGTTGGCTGAAGGACTTAAGTTCCAATATGTAACTAAAGTTCAGCCCAAACCCTGGAAACCCAAAACTGAAAGCAGTTTTTCAGCTTGGCATTTTCTTATCTGTGGGGCCTGTGCTCCCCCAGGCACAGCAGTTTGGAGATGAACCTCAAGCTGCAATTGTTCAAAGCTTAGGGCTCCACATGTGGGACGATGTGATTCTTGCTCTGCTTCTGCCCTGGCTCTGACAAAGGAGAGAGGCTGTGGTAGGATGCTGCATTCAGCTGCCTGCACAGCTCCATGGCCGCTCTGGTGCCCCAGGACTCAGCAGCTCAGAGCAGCTTGTGCAGGGCAGGGGCACTCAACACGTGCAGGGATGCTCAACACAGGAGGGAAAGCCTCACAGGAGATCTGACCTACCCCCACAGTCAGCTAGAAATGTAGGGAGCAGATGGAAGGGTCATAAAATCAGACAGTGCTGGGACAAAGACAGAAAATTCTGAAGTAGGAGGATCTAGACCTGTGCAACTGCAAATGCCATCTTTCACAGCCAGCCACCGACCCATGTCCAGCCAGAAATAAAACCATAGACCTCAGGGACTGGAACAGGGGCAGAGTGCCTGGCAGTGCTCATGAGCACCAGCTGGGGTGCACAGGGGTTTAAAACACCCAGAAGGGCAACACATTGTTTTGCTTGTCATTAGAAAGTAAACCAGTTCCAAAACAGCAAACATCCACATATATTGAACTCAGCTTTCCACACTTATGGAGCTGAACACCAAAAAGTACTTATTTAGGGGAGAAGACAGAGAGCTATTTTGCTAGAATCCTTCAGATGCCATGGTTTAAATGTATTCACCATGTTAACCCAGCTCTCCTCTCTGAGCTGTGTGCTGCAAACTGTCCTTCCACACACAGAGGCTGATCAACACTGTCACTGCAATTTGCCACACATCTCATTTCGAGTTTGGTGTGCTATAATGTTATGTCCTCCACATACTGCTATGGGCTGCAGCAAACCATCACTGGGGGTTGGAATGGAAATCAGAAATGGGAGAAGGACAGAAAAGAAGGAAATTGCAGACATTGGCAGCTGCCAAATTTCCTCTGGAGGTTTGGCATTTCCAGTAGAAATAAGTCAGTACCCTGACAGTGAACACAGTAGAGACATACTCAAGCTAACTTTAAAGGTACCATCAGCATCCTCAAACCCTTGGAAAGTGGAGCTGGTTACAGAATCACCAGAGCAGCATAGTGAATGCTCAGCTCTGACCTACTATAGAGAGACAGCTGTCAACATCTGGATCTGCCAGTCTAATGTTAGCATGGCCACATCACTCTGCAACATAAGCAAATGGAGCATGTGGACACATCTAAAATGAAAGATTTTGAATCCTAACCTCTTACTTGTCACCTGTCACATACTTGTACATTCTCTTTGGGGCAGTCAGTCCAAAGCATACAACAAAGGAGGTGTTGTTTGGGGTTTTAAATTATTATTATTTTGTTGGGTTTTTTTCTTGTCTTGATGTCAAGTCATTCCTTCAAAAGGCTAAAAAAATCTGTAAAGTAAAGATCGCCATGTCTTTGAAAAAAATTTAGCAAAGTGTTTAGCAAATACTCAAATTTCTGTAAAATATGATACTGGTTCCAGTCCTAGGGCATCCATGCAAACCTCTTTTGTAATTTTACTGATCTGATACCATTTAGTTTTGCCTTGGAAAAAAAGCCAGTCATGAAAAACAAAAGTAATAAAAACTGAACAGAGAAAGCAGACAATTTCCATTCCACAAGTAATATTGTTATTTGATATCACTTTTCCTGAAATCAGAAGACAACTAATTTTCAATTGAAGCTGGAATATTTAAAAAAAATACCAGTTATTGATTTTTGGTCACTGAAAGAGCATGACTTTGAGAAAATGAAAACAGTTCAGTATAGACTGAATGTTGTCACTTTAATTAATAATTGCTTCAGTTCTATTCTATTTCTAAAGTGAACTCTAGAAAAATAATCAAACGACAAATAGAATTTTGAGTTAAGTGTTTGATTTCCCCTCCTTTCTCAAGAAAAATGTACTGAAATACTTTTCCAACAGAGTAAAAAAACCTTAATGCACAGCTTACATCTATAATGCAAAAGGCAAAAAAAAAAAAAATCAAGTCACATAAATATAGGGCTTGAGACAATTATCCAGACTGTGGAAAGGTTGCTAAGATCAGGAAAGTGTTCTGGTGTGAACAGCTGTGGCAGAATCACAGAATAATAGAATAGCTTAGGTTGGAAAAGACCTTTAATATTATTGAGTCCAACTGTAAACCCAACACCGCCAGGTCCACTCATCTTTTAGCTGCATCCTTCTCCCCTAACATTCACTTTGACTGAGAGAAATAAGCTGTAGGTAAGAGCACAATTTTTCCCAGAGAAATAAATACGTGGGCTTTTGTTAAACAGTCTGTGTGTGAAGCACTTTAAAAACCTCTCAGTGCAAGCCTTGCTTACGGCAAAGTGTCTGCTGATTTTGTCAGCAAAACACGCAAGCAAAAGAAAAGTCATCCTAGATAACTCTACCTAATGGTCTCTTCTGATTTTGTTACCCAAACAAAAACCAAAACAAATTCCTCCTCCGTCCTCCACCCGCTCCCTCCTACGTTAAAAGAGAGGCAGCAGCCTGCTCAGGCTATAAAAATTCCCAGTCTTTTCACAGCCCCAGTCCCCAAGGACAGGTTGAGCAGCCAGCTCCCCACTAACCTCCTTCCAAAAAACGCCCCCACCCCTTGTGAGTGAGTCATTTTCACAGGGCTCCCCGGGGTGTTCCAGGCTGCTTTTGCCCAGAAATCCTGCTCCTCTGCTCTGGGTTTTCCACCTGTGAGGTGGCCTGGGGGAGCCTGGGGCAGGTCTTGGTTACCTCCCCACCTACCAGATGCAGGGTGGGTTCTCTCACACTCCTACATTGCACGATGTCAAACTTCTTTTTTTTTTTTCTTTTTCCTTTTTAACTTAAAAATAAAAATAAAAAATCCTCTGTGTTTACATTTCAGGAATTTTAATTCTCCTTCCCAGGCTTTGGTTGTTTTATTGAACTGGTGAGCCTGTCTCATTTACTGAGGCTGATTACAAGATCTTTGATGTTACTTGTTTGGGTTTTTTCAATTGAAAAACACAGTTCTTTTAAAATCAAAGTGTCATTTGTGAAATCCTTGCAGTTATGTTTGAATCTCCTTTTGAAAGTGAACCAGGACTAAATGGTCTGAGTCAGCTGAAATCTCTGTCCCACTTCAGCATTTTTTGTGATGAGTCTCTTTCCCATTTTGGTATTTTTTAAGATGAGTCTCTTGAGTATTCCATTCAAAATAACCTTGAGTTTATGATATTTTTCTGTTTCATATGTTGTATGCCTCTACCAAAATGTCCCAAATCAAAATAAAACCCTTTTCCAGTCCAACAATATTAGTTTCCAATTTCTTTTAAAAAGAGTTTCAAAACTTGATGGTTTTGTTCTGAATTGACAAAAAAGTTCTATTACAGAGATAAAAAATATGTAATATGACCATATACCTGTGTGAGGAGAGTGCTTACACAATGCCTATTTTTTAGAGCTCCACTTGTGGAAAACCATTTGTGATTGTCTGCCTGTGGCTGTAATTATCTGACCAACACATGAATTTGTAGCACACAACCTGCAGTATTTGCTTTGTATCCCTTCCCCATCAATGCTGATCTCCAGGATTTAGTGCTTTGCACCTCTCAGCATTACATCACTGAATTTTCAGGCCTGGACCCTACATCCATGAGCCTGAGGGAGATGCTCATGCCCTGAGCAAGGAGGCTGGAGCTGACAAGTGTGAACATAGGAGGAGAATGCTGGCCAAAAGGAGTGCTTTTAGGAAATAAATCCACTAGAAACATCAGAGAACAAGGGGATTTCTTAAGTCCCTCTCCACTCCACAGTAGCCTTGGACAGCTACTTTCCCCACTAGATGATGTTACTTTCCTTGGAGGATTCATGTCTTGAACTCTGCTGAGAAAGGGGGAAACCCTGCCATTGAAAGTACAATGTTAGCAGCAGCATTACCTCTTCCAGTTTTATTTTCTGTTCTTATTGTTCTGATTTTATTTAGGTCAAGGTACAAACAGACATGAACTGGCAATGTGCTCTTGCAGCCCAGAAAGCCTGGGCTGCATCAAAAGCCCCATGGGCAGCAGGTCAAGGGAGAGGATTCTCCCCCTCTACTCTACTCTAATGAGACCCCACCCTGAGTTCTGCATTCATCTCTGGGGTCCTCAGCTCAGGAAGGACATGGACCAGTTGAAATGAGTCCAGAGGAGGCCACAAGGATGATTGGAAGGCTGGAGCATTGCTCCTATGAGGAGAGGCTGAGACAATTGTGATTGTCCAGCCTGGAGGAGGGAAGGAGACCTCGTGATATCTTCCAGTACCTGATGGGTGCCTACAAGACAGCTGGAGAAAGACTTGTTATAAGAGCACATAGAGACAGAAGAAAGGGTTAGAGCTTTACATTGAAAGAGGGTAGTTTCAAAACGGGCATTAGAAAGAAATTCTTGACTGTGAGGATGGTGAGCCACTGGCACAGGTTACCCGGAGAAGCTCTGGATGCCCCATCCCTGGAAGTGTTTAAGGCCAGACTGGGGCCCTGAGCAATCTGATCTAATTGAAGGTGTCCCTGGCCATGGCAGGAGGGTTGGAATTGAATACTACTTGAAGGACTTTTCCGACCCAAACCATTCTATGATTCTAATATTGACCTGTTCTCCTGCTGTTGGTACGAAATTCAGCAAAAAGCTGTGAACTGCTCACATGCTGAGACTGATCTGAATTCATGGAGCTGGGGAGTACTGTGTTGTGAAGCTCCTGTGGTAATGATTGAGAAGTCATAAATGCCAGTAAATTTTTAACTAAGTTCTCCTTTGGACTTCATTTAGCAACACTAACACACAAGTGGCTGCTTTCCCACAGACCTTACCAAGCCCTGCTTTCACAGATCACAAGAATCAAAAAACTTGGAAAGGTCCTCCAAGATCATGAAGTCCAACCTATGACCTAACACCATCATCACCACTTTGCATAGTGCACAGAAAAAGATTGGGATGTTCGTTATAAATTTGGGGGTCTTTTCAGCAGATGAGAATGTTTAGGATAAAAATCTAAATTGTTTTAATATAAAGATATGTTTGGGAGATTTTGAATGGCCACAGAAGTTGAATTCATAGCAGTTTTAACACCACTGGAGAAATTACATCTCTGATTACACAGAAGAACTAGATCATCAATTTTGCTTCACAAAGCTGCTTTTTATTGTGTAAAGACAGCAGGGAAAAGCCTCAAAGAGCTCCCCAAGCAGGAAGTGTCCTGTGAGAGAGAGATGTTGTGACTCATCTCCGTGGCAACTGGAGTTGATGACGTGAATGGACACTCTGGCTTACTCTTGTTTAGCAACAAGCATACAATTCATAAATACATGGCTGGTGACTAGAGTATTACAAAGAAAATGACCAATTGTCTGCAGATCCTTATCTGTTGAACTAGCCAGTAAACCTGTGAGTGATAGAGATTACTGGAAACCAACAGGGTAAATAAAAGGTGCTGCTGTTCTGCTGGTTCAATTTTCCTTCTAATATGAAGATGATCAGAAGGAAGTTATAGTATCCCTAAAGGATTTTGTTCTGGAAGAATTAAGAGGTTACTTTAATTATTATTTATTTTTTAGGATTCTACACTGACAGGTGTTAAAATCTCTGCCTATGTAATAACCCTCTCCTAGGCTGTGACACAGGTGTCATGTGGGAGCCCAGAGCTGCCAACTTCCACCACCATCTGTCAGCAAAAGGCAACAACTGTTGGGTTCGAAGCACTGGGATGTTGTTTTCACATCTGCATGAACTGTTCACACATAGTGGCAGCCCTGGTGTGCATTCAGGCAAGAACAGGCTTATCACAAACTACTCTAGCCACTGAATTTCTTTACTGAATATGGAAAATGCATATTGTGATAATGATGTGTCTTTTTATAGATCCTTTCTAAGTAAAGATGAAGAAATGCTCCTGCTATGTAGCAATTCAATGTCTTTTTTTCTTTTCTCCCTGCAAAAAGAGATTAATTCCTGTTTAAAAGGACCCTCAGCCCTATCTTATGTATCTCACCTGTGTTTCTATAATAGCTCTCTGTTTAATCTGTAGCACTTTCCTATGTGTCCAAGGAGTATCACTTTTCTTCAGAGTGCCCTTGACAAGCTATGTGCACATCTCCACCTGGATGGCAAATCAGACTCCTTGGAGCAGCTCTGCTCTGTAATTGAGTCATAGCAGACAGTAATGCTGCAATGGGGAGAGTGTCCTTTCACTCAAGTAGCTGTCACTGTCTAACTCACACCTATGACCAAACTGGAAGTCTGTGAGATCAGACTGAGATGTCTGAGATTAAATATCTAAGCTGACTGTGACTCTAGAGGCAGGAAGGGCAGCTAGATGAACCATCACTATGTTATTTTCTTTGTTGCTGTGACCTGTAAGCTTTTATCTACTAATAAAAGTACTTTCCAAACTATTTTTACATACCCTCTTTTCGCAATCAGGCAGACTTTTTTCCCTTCCCCTTTAAGGGGGAAGCCCCCTACCCTAATTAATAAACTGGCTTCCAGCTAGTAACACAAAATAGTTACATCCATTTCAGAAGCATCTCAAGTGAAGCAGCAGCTCAGAATGGAGAAATCAATTCTTTTTGCTGAACTGTGGGTCAATTAGAAAATGCATCTTCACCAGTATTAAAACAGAATTATGACAGGGAGAGAGTGAGCGACAGCAACCTATCACAGCATGAGACATCTTCACACACATAAAGCCCTGCTGAAACCCTACTGAAAGGTACATAATGCTAAATCCTTCACCACAGTTAGAGGAAACAAAAGTCACCTCCAGCCTGAAGGAGGCTGTTTCCAAATGAAAGCGGTCTGGCAGCTCTCCTGGAGTGAACAAGCATCTGGCTGCACAGCAATTTGGACAGCTTATCTCCCTGCTTGCCTGGCAGTCGGAGATGCAAGACATGCTTCATTAAGAAGGATCACTAGATAGGGATGGACTTGTTTTTTAAAACAGAAAGTAAGCAACATTCCTATTACTTTAAAGTATCAGTTTGCTTTGGAAATTTAGCAGAGGCCTGGTAACAATTACCATATTTTAATGGTTATCAAGAAAGGGAATATATAAGTCACAGCAAGATTTTAGAAAATAGTTGGTGGTTCTGAAAACACAGTTTTGGTGCATGACTTGCGTCAGTTCTCCAATGCCTGATTTTCAAAGGTCCAAATGTTCAATCCTTTCAGAAAGTGAGATGCATTTATAGCTTGCATCAAAAACCAGGAGGCATTCAAATGCATAAATTTGAAAATCTTTGTATTGTCTGGACTATTTGTGCCCACTTATCCAATTAACTTCTGTGTACAGCTACCAAATGGACTGTTAGAACCTGTCCCTCTGGTCCTACCTCTGTCCTCTTTCCAATCCAGAGTACAAGTATCAGCTTCTTCTCCCCACAAAAAGCAACAAACAACAAAATCAAACAAAAAATCAAATAAACAAACAATAAAAAATTTCCTAAAGTTATAGATTTTTTCCAAAAAGTTTGAGTTGATCTAGTTGATTTACAAGATCTAATGAGTTACCTTCCAATTAAAATTAATCCTTGATTGTCTTATCCTAATCATGTGTGAATTTGGTCCTTTCTTTTCCTTTTTGTACTATTTACATTCCCAGCTGGCAGAGGAAGGAATTCTTCCAGCTTTCTCCTGAGCATGTTGATGTAAAGTTGAGCTTACCAAGATCCCACAGGCTCCACGTGGCTCTCAAAGGTTGTATCAGTCTGAACTACATTCTGCATGTTGAAGCAATTTTCAGCTCTTATGCAGATAAAAGGTTGCATCTGTTGGCATCAGCTTCCTATCCCTTCCAATGCCATCCTCATCTATGGCTGGCACTAATTTTACATCTGAATGTCTCGGCTGAGACCACTGATCTGAGTCTTGGACAAGTGATGACCAGGCAGAAATCCCTCCTCAGGCAATTGTAAACTAAATCTAAGACCAGGATAATAAATAGATATAAACAACCAGAAAGAAAGTGAGGCAACACTGATCAGAAAGAAAGGCAGAATATTCATGATTTTAGTAATCTAGCAGCCTTCGTAGTGGGGCAGGGACTGGTGAGTTTAACTTGCAGGATTTAACAGGAGCTCTTCCTGAGACTAGAAGAAAGCCTGGGGGAAAATGCTGAAGGTTCTACTTGAAATTTCACAAATAGAAGATGGGTTTTTCAGAGTTGGAAATGAATCTTCCAACAGTGAGCAACAGATTATAAACAAACCAGCTGAAGATTATGAAGGTCCCTGAAAGCACAGATATCAGTGTGGTGCATGAGTTAGAGAAGGCTGGTTTAGAAAGATTCAGAGAAACAGGAATGCCAGCTATTCACACCCACTTCAGCTCCCATTTAATTTCCACAAATTTTCATTTATTTATCCCACACTTGCTGTTCACAATCAGTGCTGTCCTCAGTCTGCCCACACTTGTCTTCTGTCCCCAGCTTCACTTCTGGGCCTCCAGTGTTCTCCATCTTTATAACTTATTTTCAGCCCTTGAGCATCTGGTGTCAGGACTGCTCTTCCTTTCCCTGGCCACAGCTCATTTCAGTTTCCTCTCTGCACTCTATAAGATTATCACAATCTTTTTCTGTAGTCTAACAAAAAAACAAAAAGTCTAACAAAAAATGTCAAACCAGACAAATAAAACTGATATCCTTCCACGGTGCTCAAGTACATTTGCCTGTTGGTGGAATGGACTGACTTCTTTGCAAGTGTGTGATATAATGTGGACATTTGCAACTTCAATTAATAGAAAATAATGATTATCATCAGAAATTCCAAGTTGAACATTAGAAAATAAACTTTTATTATAGAAGTTTAACATTTTCCAAGCTCATAAGAAACAACCTCAAACTTTTTTTCCCCTTTTCGTTATAAGGAACTCAAATCCTTTTTGCTGAAGTAGGAAGATGTTGAAATGATTACTCTGAGGATCAGATGGCTGCAGTCAGAGAGGCAAGATGTTTAGGCAGAGGTCATAGACTGCTATTAAACCAGTAAGTATAGCTGCAAAATAGCAGACAGGCTTTCATTGCTCTCAGGTCTGAAGTGAGAATGGTGATCTTCTTAACTCAATAAGAAGATAATAATAACTGCTCTGATCTTGACTTGGCCATTTGAGAAAAACAGGGGGGCAAAAACTAGTGGGCAACTAGTGGGTAAGGGATTTTCAAGCAAAGTGAATAAGAATTTTGAATGGTGTATGACAGAGACAAATACAGAATCATTAACAAGACCAGTGGTATGATCTAATTAAGAAAACCAAAACAATCCCAGAACACCAAGTTATGTCATTGTGCATTTTCATTTTCTCCAGAAAGAGATTGTAGAGAAAGATTGTGGTGAGGGAAGGTAACCAAAACAAATCATCATCTTAAGAATGTGAGGGAAACTAATATCCCTGTGTCCACTAGAGCTCTCTCATATCCCAGATTTGCCAGGTGTGTTTAATTCCTGAAAATGAACATAAATGTATCTCAGACAGAGCAAGGTTAAGAAAGATGGCTGAATATTTTTTTTCATTTTTTACATGAATTTTACAAAAATAGTCTTTGAAAATCGTGTTATGGAAGTTTAAATAGTATTGTATCCAGCAACTAAGGAATCCAAATTCTTTCTGAGCATAGGTCTGGATTTATCACTATATCCACTTTGGAAAACTAGTCTGGGTGGGTAGCTGACCCCTGCCATTTTATGGCTCACTGGCTCTTTGACAGCTACATCTGGGTGGCTGTAGGTTATGACACAAATGTTTCTTCAGAAACCATTTACCTTCTCCCTTGTGCATTTCCCTTCCCTAATGTCTCACTGGCTCCACATGAAGTACTGGAAAGTCAGCCTGTGTGAGTTTGTAAAATCATGGGGCAAAGAGAAGTGCCTGACTAACAAAAGATACCAAACAACTTCTAATCCAGCTCTTTATGTAAGGTTCACATGCGTGGAGTTTGTTCCCAGAACTTCTTTAAAAGAAGAGAAAGCCCCAACATGCTCATGTTGCCTATCTCATCTTTCTTCCTGGATTTTGCGTGCAAATACAATGCTGAGTGGAAAAAAGAAACATTAGAACCTTTAATTCTTATTAGGTCTTTCAGTGCAAACTAAAAAGTAATTTGTCATGCTCAGTGGCTTTACTCTGTTTAATCAGAATCAGATGAAATGTTTGTTGAGAGATTTCTGCAGAAACATTGTGAAATGTATTCACTGACAATTTGCAAAAAAATGTCTGTGTTTCAAAAATTAAGGAAGCTGAGAAGGTTCATTTATTACTTCATTCTATGTTTCTCATAAAAGCTAATCTAGAAATTCTCAAAAATATATTGTATATAAATTATATGTTATTAATTTGGAATATTATCCCCTTTTACAACTCCACAATTTGTTTTGACACATCAGAAAGAAGAGATCCTGACCTGAATAGGTATCTCTTGGTTGCTGATAGGTGAGAATTGCTGCTTCTAAAAGCTGTGCAGTGGTCTCAAACATGACATTTGATATAGCATTTTTCACCAAATGAATTCAAATAGTGTTGCATTATGGAAAAGAAACTGAGCAATGTCTGCTTTAAAAGTCTTTGTGCCCTGCTTTGCTAAAGAAAACTCATGTAACAGACACAGGCTCCCAATCCACAGCCCCCTCTCTCAAGACAGTTGCCCAGGTTCATGTGCTGCACCATTGATCTCAGCTAGACTTTGCACAGCTTTAGCGTCTCTAGGAAGATGCATTTGCAGAAAAGGGGTTAATTTTAAAACCACTGATAATTTGCCTTTTTTGCGTACTCTACTTTCTCCCTAACATCTGCTTTCTGCTATTGTGCCTGTAGAGCTAATAATTTATACTATCACCAAATTACATCTGTAAAGGAGTAGGTCTCTTATTTTTCCTTTTTGCATTTCTTTCATTAAATACAATTCCTTAACCAAGACAAGGAGAAGTACAGCTATTATGTCACATCCAGGTCAGTGTCCAGTGTTATTGACAATGTGGCCACTGGTCTACTGGCTAGTCCATTGGGAGAGACTTTTTTTTCAATGAAAAAGTGTTCATAACACATCCATATGTGGGAAAAGTCAGATTTGGGTGAATCATCTTTTTTCCCTAAGAAAACTTTCAACTGAAAAAAATCCCCATCAGGCCAAACTGCAGCCATAAAGGTTGGAAAAAGATTTTAGATAATTTGGTTCTTATCCTTTTGTCTTACTCAGATTGATCAAAAACACACAGCTTGGACCAGAAAAGCCCTTCCAGTAAAAACGCTGTCAATGTCAAGATTGTTTTAACACTATGTATCCTAGTTCTTAGACAAACAGCATTAAACCCTTTTTTTCAATCATATTTTAAGTAGAACTTTTTTTTCCTCTAAGGAGTGGAAAGGTGAATTTTCACTTGGCCAAGTCAATAAATCAGCAAAATTGCCATACTGGTTATTGCTCTGGCAACAAAGAAATTACATGATATCAAACACACACACAGTTGTGCCAGTACACTCTCATTTTAGGATACAAGTTTCTTGGGCTTTCATCCAATCAAAAATCCAGAGAGAAAATGAAAATGTATGTCTTGGACACTTTATGGTTAATTATAAAGAAGCCTAGAAATACTAACTTAATAAACAGCCTTTGTAAGGAATACATGCTATTAAAACATACTTGTCACTGCCCGGTTCTAATGATGAATGTGTAACACTTCTGTGATATATGAGGTGATGGCAAAAGGGAATGATAAGAAGGATATCATAGCTAAAGGATTAAATCAAGTTGTTTGAGGAGGGCTACACCACACAAAGAGTCTCCCTAGATACCCTGGCTGCAAAGGAGGACAGCTAACATCTTTCATACCTACTTTTCCAGGCTCTGCTCCCATGCACGTCCCTGCACATGTCTCGGATCATTTCCAAAAGCCATCCTAATTTTTTGAGCATCTAAGTATGGTCTCTATTTTGTACAAAGGTCACCAATTTCACTTGTAAATTATGTGTGGCACTAGGGCAGGGGAGTTGAAAAATGTCACTCTTTTTGATAACTAAAAGTTCTGCCCATCATCATGTTGGCTTTGGAAAAATAAGAAATTATCTGAAAAAAAAACCCATGCTTTTATGTGTTCTGGCAGAATCATACATGATCATAATATCAAAGTCATTAAAACTATTTATTGTCTCATCAATGAATATAAAAAACACTTAGTTACAGTGGATTGTATACCTCCAATGACTTTAGGAGGAGCAACATATTCTTCTTCTTCAAGGCCATCTCTTATTCTCCTCAAGCTCCTTCTTTTATGTTATAAGTATCAGAAAGACTAGGTTAAGACTACATTTGCTGGTATGCAGAAATTACTAGATAATAACCCACAACATTTCGTGACAAATGTTTCCATTAAACTAGGAATAAGAAGTGTAGAAAGTATAATAAGAAGGTGATTAATTTTCTATATTTAAAAATAAAAAGAGTCAGCTTTTCTGATGATGATGCCATATCAAGCCTCCCATAAGTCTGGGTCTTTGTTTTCCCCTCCCTTTCCCCTTTGCTGTGTCCCTTGAAGCCCTCACCTTCTCAGTACTGGTCCCACTGCCTCCAGCTGGGCTTTGAATTAGTGACATGTTCTGGGTAAAATTATTGCATTTTTTTTAATAATTCTGAATAATTTAACTGAAATGGTTTCTGCTACATACTTTGTTCCAACAGAAGACAAGGGGGTGGGACTGGGGATGGAGGGGTGGGATTCAGTGCCTGAAGACAGGGAGCCAGCATGTGGCTTTGCCATTGACTGCGCGATTTGAGCACCCCTTCAAGCAGCACCTCTGGTCACCAGATCTTCAGGGGAAATGCTTCAATCTTGCTTCATTAAAAGAGTAAATGATGCAATCTGAAGTAAATGAAGCAATCTGAAGCACATTGGCTCCTTGAAATACAAATTTCTTAGTTTGATGCTAAATCACAGAACTTTCGGCTGCAAGACATTCTTGCAGTATTCAAATATCATTGCTGTGTTTCTGGTTGCTCAAAAAAAAAAAAAAAAATCTTGTCTTAAGAAGATAAAGGACCCAAATGGTCCACAAAGACCAGAAATGATCTGCCAGTCTTTTGTACTGCATGCAGCACATTCTTCTCTGTGAACATGATTAGGTGCCTTTGTTACATCCAACTGAAGAGATGCAAATGTACAGTAAATATTCTAAGGCTTTGAGCCACTGTAAAATAACCACCATCAAAACTCACCAAGAACACAAATATCACTCCCTAAGAAATATTACTACTACTGTATCTATGAAACCAGAAACTCCATTTCTTACCTTGTTATTGCAAAGCCAGAGGGATCTTTTCCTTCTCTAAACTAAATGCAAAAAATACTAAAAAAAATTAGAAAAGCAAAATACAAAAAAACCCACAGGCAAACACAATCAAACAAATAAAATCCAAAAAGAATCAATCAAACAAAAAACCAACCAACTAAACCAAAAAAACCCAACCAAAAAACAAACAAAACCCCAAACCCCAAATATTATGAATAAGAAAAAAAGCTGTGGAGACATGAATGAGAGGGAGAAGGTTCAATGAATAGCTAAACAGGAGAGTGGCTTGATTACATCTTCCTGGACATTCTCAGGATAGTATAACAGTGCTGGTACAGCTAATGAGCCACTTGGATTATTAAAACCCAGCTATCAACATGAAGGAATTCACATCAAGGCACAGAACAGACTACACTTTTTCAGGTTGTACAATTGTTCAACCTGAACCATTGTTCTGTGAAGAAATTATGTTGTTTTTCAAAATCCCCCTTTTTCCCCTTTACTTTCTGTTTGTAGCATTACAGTGGCAACCTTGCTGTACAGTCCATCACCACCACTACAGGACAGAGAGTGTCATGATGCACCACCTTGAAATATAGCAGTTGTAGGAATGGGAAAACATTTTCCTTTAGAGAAAGGCATAAATGGTTTACACTGCAGCACACTAATAGATGGTTTAAAGGTGTATTTGGTTTTTTGTGTCTTTGTTCTAAATACAACACATAGGCAGAAGCCCTGGGTGTTGTAAGCTAAATGTGTGTGTATGTGTGTGTTTGTTTCAATAAAACAGATTTGTCTAACACAGAAAAAAAATTCATGCACAAATGAAACATAAGTTGTCCATTTCTTTCAGTAATCTATGTTAAATATTGAACACTACCATCTTCTGGAGGGAGAAAAAAAAGGTTTTTCTCAGAAATAACTTGCCCTTTAAGAAAATCACCTGCTGATCCACTATTCATTAGAGGCTGATTTGTGCACAAAAGCCTGAGAGTTTCTAACCTTTCCAAAAGTCTTGGTGTGTTGGTTTTATAAACAGTTCTCATGAAAAATAATTTAAAATCAGTTTTGTTCATATGGTTTACCCTAATAGTGAGCTTATTTGTGGTGATTATATTGCTAAAATGGTCTGGACAAATCATATAGAGTGACTTCTATTTTACATTGTTGGAAAAGCAGCTTGTTTGCTTGGATCCAGCCTCATCAGGATGGTCAGTGAGTCCATCGATACCAAACAGTAAAGCAGTACCAAACAACCTCTGGAAATGGAACCACTGAGTAGTGGTCCCTACTCATGGGCTGTTTGGGTGGTCCGTGGCACTCTGTTGGGTTCAATTCCAATAAAAGCCCCAGGCAGTGCTTAGAGATTAGTGCAGGCCAAGGGCATTTCCTTTTGGTGGAGGCAGGATGGACCCCTTGTGTCCAATGTTTGCCTGCTGGTCTTAGACCCACTAACTGGCCCTGGTTATAGTTGTTCTATAATGAACAACTGCAAACACTGTCATATTAGGCTTAATGATTCTCTGTGTTTGCCTGTGTCTTTATCTATTGTTTCCCAGGTTATAGAACACAAGCATTTTGCATAAGTCTTTGTTCTCTTTGATCATGCAGCACACTAAGATTCTAGTTCATGGTTATATCTCCTTCTGCAATCCAAATAAATAATTCTGAAAATGATTCAGAATTATGCTTCATACAAGGGTATTGTAAAGACCAGTATAGGACAGTTAACAAAAGGCAGAGAAGAAAACAAGCAGCTACCTTATTTATGGTGGAAACCATTTATTTACTTACCTTTGTTATCTATGGACATTTATGTTTTTCACAAAACAAGCAACTAAAGGAAGGTGAGAATATATTTTTTAGCAATTGCTAGTGTTGAAATTATGTGCAGCTGCTGTCATGCAAGACACTTGATGCAGTCATGAGGAAGGCCCTCCTTACACCGTGTGTTAGGAGGATGGAATGAGGGGCTGACTGCCATGAGATTTCTATCATAATTTTCCTTTTTCCTCCTGACATTTCTGAACACAAACAGTTGTAATCACTTTTATAAGGAAACCCTGTGTTCATGCAAAACAACAAGGGATTCAAGAAGCAAGACAGATACATCTGGACAATTTGGTAACCTTCCAAGCTTTGATTTAACTATTAAATTGTTGACTATATTTCTTTCCAGTCCATGTAGAAATCTTCAGTCTGGAGATTTGGAGGGCTGGTGTTGACATTTTTTTGATGCATTCAGGGCACTCCCAAACACTGCAGATGTTCTGATGCACCAGTTGGAGTTCTGACATTAATGAAAATGTAAAAATATTACAAAGAATCTTATTTTAAAACTCAGTGATAGGACCAATTCATTTGGGAACTGTTTCTTTACTAAAGGCAAAGATATTATGCCCAAGAAGTAATTTGGCATGAAAAAGTGTCTTGAAGCATACTACAGTGTGTCTAAGAAAACACAACAATTTTTGGAAGTTTACTGGGGAAAAACTCAACCATTTTGCTTCAGGGATAAAACGCATTGGCCAGGTCAACACATGACGAAAGCTCATTATGTCACACATTATGTCAGTGAGGGCCCTCTGCTTCAAACATACAACCCATTATCTTCAGCAGAGAGGAAGGCAAAACTTTTCCATGGCATTTGAGTTAATGAAAACAAACACAGTGTTGGGGTTTTTAAATTTAATTGAAATCCCACTCCTAATTAATTAATTATGTTAATTCAATGTTTTTCACAGTGTGTAAATCAAACAACTGTGTCTTTTGCTCTAAGGCAACTCTAAAATCTAGCTTGGAGGTTTTTCCTTTTCCCCTTTAAAGCAGCCTTAGCTGGTTACAATCCAGAACAGTGCCTTTGGGAACAGTTAGTCCCAAAAATAAAGAGAAAAAAAATCAGAAGAGAAATTTCAGGCTGTATTTTCAGCCCCTTTATGTTTGAACACTTTTATAGACTTCAGTGGTATTTGCCTACCTGCACTTGGCTCACAATATTTAAGCCTCTAAGCCTGTGAACATAACTTCCATGGCAGAGACTGCTCCAGGCCTTCACTTTGGTATTGTGTCCTGGATCTAATAAACCTTCTCTGCTGTTTGTGGACTTCTAGAGCTAAGAGTCTGGGCTTTCCTGAAAGTCATTCTAACCTCAAACACAAGTTACAGATCTGAAGGAGGAATTACTAAGTGTCATTGCATGCAGTAAATCAAATTATAATAGTAATTCCATTAATAGAAGAGATACCAGCTCCCTGTCTTTTGACTGTGTTCTGAAGTTTTAATGAATATTTCTAAGCATCAAAGATAAAAGGTATAAACATTTCTTTAAAAGGTAAGTGTATCCTACTTCTCATCAAATTTGTAAACTCCAAGATCCACTGCTCTGGAAGACTTCAACAAAATTACCCCATGAAAGACAGGTGAGTGTGCCAGATAAAGATAACAGAGATTTTTGGCCTCCACATTCAACCACAAAGATACTTC
Source organism: Polioptila caerulea (assembly GCA_013397295.1). NCBI lineage: Eukaryota > Metazoa > Chordata > Aves > Passeriformes > Certhiidae > Polioptila > Polioptila caerulea. The sequence continues at coordinate 450,520 of VYXF01001702.1, forward strand.
AGACTGGCCACAGCATGGGAAATACCCCAATATGTTCATGAGACTCTACAGGAAAGTATTCAAAGGACTATTATTATCCCACATCAGTTACATATGGAGTGACTTCTTCAAATTTTGTCAAAGATTTAAGACTGCTACATAACTTTTGAGTAAATTGCATAATTTTGAATAAGACTTGACCTCTTGAGAGGCTGAAAAAAAGTTTAACTGCTGAAATTATGGATATTCAGCAGTTTTTAACTTCTTTTCTAGTGCACAATTTTTGTGAATGTAGTTTCAAAAAATATACTAAAGGAAAAATTATTTTTAAAATGTTGTGGACAATCAATATCTACCCTGACCTTCTTCCCCATAATCTCTTGACTTCTATTCTCCTATGAAAATTAGGAAAATTGAGATATGATTGTCTATCTTGGAAAAATATTGTGGTTCCATTTTCATTTTCCACAACAACATGACTTATAGATGGTGTGACAAATACAGCAGATTTTCTTGGCTGTATCTCAGATATGCTCCTTGTACTGAACTGGAAATTAGTGTTTTTCCTCTCTGTCACTAGTAAAGGGCTATTGGAAAAAAGTTGGTTTTGTTTCCATCTGTAGTTGACTGCACCTGCTGATTACATTGGCCTGCTGTCCTTGTGAGCCCAATGGCTGTGCTGCTGAGGAAGTGAAGTTCATTTGTTTCATAGCAAGCACAATAACATTTTCAAAGGGTATATTTTGAAAGCAAACAGGCCATTGTGAGATCAGAGTCAAACAAGTGGGCTGTTTGGAGCAAGTATTTGCCTTTTTGTTCATAATGCGTATGCCAGCATCTAAACTGAAAAACACATGTGAGCCCACAACAATGGGAGGACAAACAGCTGCCTTGCTCTGCCCTGCAGGCAAAAAACCCCAAAAAACCAAAAAAACACAGGAAGTTTAATTTTCAGTTTTCATCCACTTATTGAAAAATACAGTGAAACAAGCTGAATTACAAATTATATACTTTGGCTGCAGTTTTCACATCTGCCTAGGAAATTTGGTTATTAAGTTCCAAAGCTTTAACATGGACTATGGTCCAACATCTTTGCACAGCTTTGGAAATCTCAGTCAGAACATGTAAGATAAACACACAAAACTCACAGATATTAAAAGACCCTCTTTTTCTGCCATATCCTGAGAGTCGCACGAGCTGATGAAGAGATCATCCTTCCCCCCCCTTTTTCCTCTCCTCTGTATTCTGCATGATTGACATAGTTACTCAGTTCATCTGAGAACTTTTCTCACATTGCATGGGGATCAGGTTAATAGCCTACCTTGTTTCACACAAGCAAAAACTTACACAGTTTGAATTATCCCTGGGACAGTTTGAATTATCCCAGGAAATCTTCTGAGTACTTCTTGGAGGTAGAGATAAACTGTCCATGTTCCTGGTAAACTTAGCAGATAAAAGGATGTGCCTGGATCTGGCTTTACAGCAGGAATTGTCAGTGTGGACCTCCCAAAAGCAAAGTACCTTTGGCTACCTTAAGCATGAGTTAGTTTAGTGTGAGAATTTTGGTTATGTCAGAAAGGTTGTAAACCCAGGTGTGTGGTCTATGAGACATAGACCATTCCTTAAAGTGTTCTGCCTAATAATTTTTTAAGTTCTTAAGGAGCTGCTGTAAAGGTCCCCAGAGGCCCATGTGTGTTTGTGCAACCCACACCAATTCTAGATCTGCCATAGCCATGGTGGTTCAGTTACCTGAATCTGTGGGATGAAAGCTGCCTTGGGTACAAGTAGCCACACCTTTCTTAACAGTGCAGATGGCTGTTGGTGAGGAAAGAGGACATTTTAAGAGACCTAACTCACTGGTTTGATGTTCTGGGTCAGGAAACAAGAAAGGAAAAACTGGCCTTTCTGCACATCAGAAATGGGTAAGAGCTGGCTCTACCTCTACTGACATGGGGCTGTCTCCAGCCCCTTGCCCCTGGCTATCTTAGTAAGGCCTTGGCCAGTGTCCACTTGTTTCCTTCTTGCCTGAGCTCTTGCATTGCTCCCTGTGAAACCAACCCAAAAAGGGTGGAGGGCTGGGACACACTTAGGTCATTTCCCTGCAGGGCTCACAGGATGGTGGAGGCACAGAGCCAAGGTCTATCATCTTACATGGACCTTCTGTTTACCAGGGTTCACCCTTAAAACGGCACCATGGCATTTGGAAAGGGCTTGTCCACCCTGCCTCAAGGGCAGCCTGCACTTCCACATGGAGTCAGTGGCAAGTCCTACAGCTGAAGCATGTCCAGAGTACCCAGAGCCATGAGGCCAAGCACATCTGGATGTTTAGAGCCAAATTTGTTCCCAGAGACTGCCCAGCACCTTCCAGAGGGGTGTCAACAAATCAGCCAAGAGTACTGAAGGCAGGTGGAGACAATCCATGCTATGCTCACCACTACTTTGGGTGACAAAACAGGGAATCATAGGCAAAACAGGGGGACAGATAGATAGGGTAAGGAGGCCAAGTCTGTCCTTCTAGGCAATCCTTCCTTCAAAACAACAACAAAAAAATCACTTACAGGACAGTGTGTCAGGAAACCTGTAATCTGTCTTCCCTGTTCTGTATATCTTGCAGCTGAGTCCAACTCCACATTTTGCAGCCACTCTCATTTCAGCGGGTCAAGCACTCTGGACTTGCTGTAGCATATAGACCCACAGGGAAAAGATTGTTTGCAATTTTTTGTACTTCCTTATAAGGTTCGTATAATTACTGGAAAATGTTGTTTAAGACAGATAAAGAACATGGCACTACTCTTCTCCAAAACAGCCATACCTCTAGGAGACTCACTTAAAAAGTCATACAACAGCAGATTGAAAACTTGAAGTCTTAAAAGTAAGGGAAGTGCAACCTTAAGTGCCAGGGGAAGATTTATATAAGAGATTAGAATTGTGTCTTTCTTCAGGAACTTCTTCTTGGATCTACTCAAGATTTTATTTTGTTCACAGTTTTAGAAGATTTTTTTTTTCACTTGAAGCATTGGATGAGAAGTGGTGGTACCTCTCCTGACAGAAGGGTAGAGTGAGGCCAAAATGGTGCTGCCATGTATTTTTTTTTATGTGCCTTGGTAAAACATGTATGGATATGCTTAATGCTCACAGATTTAAGGACCTGACTGAAGCCTAGTTTTGTTGGCTAGGCTTGACTGCAGAGTGACAGACTCAGTGTTTTATTCTTACCAAGAGGCTGATATTGACATAACTTGGTAAAGGAGCTACTGCAAGAAAAACATCACATGCAGTCTTTGTTTGGTTCAGTCTTTTTCTATGTAGTGTCCCGTGAGTTTATTTCTCTCACTTTTGTTCCCTTTTGCTTTTAGAAAGGAAAATGGTGATCCTCTCTGTTCTCAGCAATGTCTTGTTTGTATTTCAAGTCTTCTGAAGTCTTGAGACACCACTGGAGACAGAGTACCAGCTGGGGTAAATCAGTAGCAGAAACACTACAGAGAGTTCCCTTTGAGATGTGTCATTGTTGGGTGTTCTCCCTTGATTTGGGTCAAAGTGGTCACCAAATATGGGTGTAAGGACACATTTACCCTTAGTATTCCTTACCTTCCTTGGCAGTGTGTGGCATTGGGCCAGCAGTGACAACGTGGATCTGCAGCACTGTTTTCACACTGATACATGGATATGAATATATTTTACATGTTTTTTCCCTCTCTCTGCTTTTTCAGCATCAGAAGAGAGTACCTCCAGACCCACTGGAGTTCTGACTTCTGAATTTAAGGTAACAGATAAACAGCTTTAAAGTAATGCTTTTGTCTATGTTCTAAATCTTATTAATTTTTGACTAGGCTCCTATGGTGAAATGTGTTATGTGTAATTACCAATACTAATTTTTTTAATCTGAGGCAAATTAATAGTAGCTTTGCATTGGCATGCAAACATTTCAGTCAGAAAACTGCTAAGTATACTTGAGAATCCTATTATATGTATGCATGTGGATATCCCATGTGGAAGAGCAGAAACCACTAATTTTTTACAAAGTTGAAAGATGCATTTTAATTCTCAAAGAACTAAATGTGAAACATGAAACATTTTCTGAATTTTTTAGTAGCCTTGATTAAGGTGAAAACATAACTAAAATTCTGGTCAAGTAGATGACTACCTTTATTTAATATGAAGCCATAACCAAAACCCAGGTGAAGGCAACATAAATTTAATCTTGCTTTCAATTTCAAGGTACTTAGAATCATAAAATGACATGATTTGAAAGGGTCCTTAAAGATCATCTGGTTCTAATCCCCTTGTCCCCTTGCAGGGACACTTTCCACTAGACTGGTTTGATCAAAGACCCATCCAGCCTGGCCTTGGACTTCCAGGGATGGGGCATCCATAGCTTCTCTGGGCAACCTGTGCCAGTGCCTCACAGCCCTCACAGTAAAGACTTTTTTCCTAATATCTACTAAGCCTACTCTCTTTCAGTTTGAAACCCCCTTGTCCTGTCACTATATGCTCTTGTAACTTATGGACAAGATATCTGGATTTGCCTAGAACGCAAAAGAAACTCTTTTGTTCTACATATCACATGTTTTTTGTAAGTCACAAAAGAGCCTATACACAAATAGGTGGCATAAAAGGACAGGATCTGTGCTAAGAATCTTAAAAAAATGTCAAGTTTTGGAGAGTTCCTTCAATATTCTGGCTCCATGTCATCATCTCAGCAGAGACCGGAGTGACTGAAATAGAGGGAGGAAGTGTTGCCCCATTTCTGTACCAGGACAGTTGGTACTTTTGCTGGCAGAAGGATGAGAAAGAAGTGGGATTTAGCAACCTTTTAGCCATGACAACGAGAAAACTCCCTCCTTTTCTTTTAACCTCTGCAGATCCTACTAGCACACCTATGGCAGAGAAATCTTCTAAATACATCTAAGAAATATAAAAGCTGGGTACCAGTAAGGTATTAAACTGTCATTAAATCTTAAAAAGCAGAAATCCCTTTGCTAAGAGTTTTCACACCTACACCCACACTAAGACACAGAGACCATGACGTACAATAAGGGCACAGCCTGAAGCTTTATGTGGAAGATATTAGTATGACATGGTGATGGGTAGCAGTGAAAAACATCTTGAAGAGATGAATAGTCAGTGACCTAGCTAGACAGATTACACCATGGGAGCAACAAAATGCTTCCTAAAATGGATTTATGATGCTTCAGCTGAGTGCAGAATGACTGGTGTAACTCACCTGCATCTCCGGAGAAACACGTGGAGCTGTTAGTGTTGAAAGGGTCTCTGAACTAATAAGCACTTTAAACATTTTTCCAAACATTCCCTGATGTCTGTGAATGACCCTTTCTTGTTCCCTCATGTTATCCCACAAACCACTGCTAACCCCACAACGGTGTCCAAACAAGAGGCACGTCGGGTGGCTCCAGGAGAAAGACTTGCCACCACATTTATCACCAGACTTTTCCACCTCTCAGGCGTTTGTGATCCTGACAGTTGTTTGGGCTTAGTTTCCACCAGCCGGTTGTGATGAGTCTGAGCCTGCCCTTCAGCTGAAAAACCCAGTGGCTGGGTGGGCCCGGAGGAATGGCCCTTCTTTCCCCTCCCTGTTTAAGCCTCTTGTGAGTAACTCCCTGCAGCTGTCTGTAAACATCACTTTCTGAATGGAGTGAGAGATGTCTGGGGCAGGCTGGGCTCTCGCTGCTTCTCAAATGAAAATAAATAGTGCTGTCAGCCGCTGCACAGAGCATTGCTGCCTTGCCCAAGGGCTTCACACCACCTCGGGCTGGCTTTTTCTGTTTCCAGCATTTACTCTCTGAACCTAAGTGTCCCAGAAAACGTATGAATTTACAAGTAAACACACACAACACACAAGACAGGAGAGAGCCAAAACCCACAATCCCTATTGCTTCTGATAAAGCACACAGTTAATTACAATTACCAGTTAATGGCTTACTGAAAGTACAAAGCAGAAGCCTGCGTGTATGTGGGGCAGAAAGTATGTCTTTGCAGCCAGTGTGAATTTTACCTCCTAGCAAATTGTTGTTAACATGAATCTGTGCCTAGGCACCCATCCTTCACACACCTTTTCCAGCTGAGGAAGCCACCTCCTCTGACTTCTCTTGTCCTGCTGAGGGCTGTACTCTTCCTGGAGCATGGGGGGTGTTTGCTGCTTCACATTCCCTTGGCCAGGTTTGTCTGAAAAGCTGACAAGCTGCTTATGCACCACCTGCTGCCTCTATGGCATGGGGACATGCAGCCCCTTTTCCCACTCTGGTCACTGGTGTTTTGTCTCTTCCCTGCCTCCAGTGGTCATTATATTTCCAGTGTCTTGGCCCCAGAATTCAACTTGGTGATTCCTCATCCAGTGTGGTCACATAGTCAGACAAATCTAAGATATGTAGACAGTAATCCCTTCCTTATACAGCTTATTTTGACAAAAAAGGTCTGGTTTTAGCCTGTTATCTGTCTCATTCAGAGGATCTGAGGAGGCAGCAGCGTCCCTCAGGGGGTAACAAGATGTAAGGAGTGGGCTGGCAATGGCAGTGTCCTCAGCTGGCACCACCAGGGCTGGCCAAGCATGTCTAGCCACAGCCATATTTTTCAGATCCAAATGTAGAATGTTAAAACAGTCTACTTTTTTCTTCTTCATTTTTTTTTTTTTAACCACTGTTTTGGCTTTCTCTTTGATCTTTCCAGCTCTGTTCTCTTCTAGCCATTTGAGTTTGCTTGCATTTTTGAGAAGAGGATGAACTGGTTTAAAAATTGGAGATTTATTTTTGCTTACTTTTTTTGGTATGAATTCTGTAGAACTGAAACTTCATTCCCATCCTTTTAATTAGTTTTTCAGCACCCTGGGCTGATGAAAATTTTTCAGTATGGACCTGAGATATTTATTTGCTATGACATTGGAACATAAACACTGGTTGAGGCACTCAGGGTCTATCAAGCCCACACTCACTGTGTCTGAAAGCAACCCAATCAGTAAAGTAACAACCTGTGTGGAAGTAGGGGATTAAAGTGGGATGGTTTTTTTCAGAATTTACAGACATTACAAACTGCGGCAAAAAAATTCAGAAATCTTTCAATTGAATCCTTCTAGGATGCTATAGTTATCTCACCATTTTGAACATTGATTAATTGTAATTTTAAGAGTGGAGTGGTTGATTTCACCAGCTCTGTAATGTTGTTATTATCAATATTACTTTCTTTTATTTTGATCTGCATAACTACCCAAGATTTTTCAAATATCAAACTCACCATACCAAACTAAACAACCCCAAAACTGTATTGTTTGACTTTATGTGTCACATGGACAGTGTACCAAAAAGTTTGGAACTGTTGGATCCCAGCCCAAAATGATGCCCAAAATAATGATAGCACTGACAGACCATGAAAAGACCCTGTAACCTCAAGGCGACCTTGCAGTTTGGATCTTGTTTCTTTATTTGGTATCTATGCCCAAATTCTTGATTCAGCTGCTTGATCTTGGAAATTACAAGAAATTTTTTCTTGGCTCTTATATTTAGCTAACTTTACTGCAGAGATCTCCAGGTGATTTAACAGAGAAACTTTTGTCAATTCTGCTCTTGTCATAATCAGAATGCAACAAATATGCTGCATGGGAAAAATAACTAATTTTTACCAAGTATTTACCAAAGTAAACCTGTCATTTCCCTCATATTTTTGCTGCATGCCAGGGCATACGGAGCTATGATTAGATAGATGACTTTAAGGCTGTGATAATTTCTTGTTTTCTAAAGAGAGCAATGAATTATCTTCTAACAAAAGCAAGTCAGTGTCCAATGAGCATCTCCTTGTGGCTGTCTTTGTTCTCAGTGTGCGACAATCGCTTTGAAGACTCATTTTACTACAAGGGCACTTGTGTGAAGAGTCGCCCACAGGACCCTGCAATGGTGATTAGTCTTTGTATACTCCCGGATCCTTTGTGCCAGACCTTCAGCATGACAGTTCAAATGGGTTAGGAGTTCACTCTCACTTAATTAATCCCAGATTTTGTTCATATGGCACACATCGTTGGTGGCAGGACTTGCAAGCAGGACTGCATAGGTATGAAATCAGCAAACAATGGCTTCATTTTGCTTTGTGGTTCTCTGTGAAGCAGGCCTCAATCTAGCAAAAAACTCCAACCAAATGAGCTAAAACAACCCCAAATATATATGCAGATATATTTTTCAGAAACAATATCTAGATAAAAACTTCAAATGTATATTTCACGTGTTATTTCCAAGATTTAAAGTCACAGATTATCAGAAAAAAAAATCTAAAAGAGTTTGATTTTCCTTTAATATTACAGTCTTTCAGCACAGGATTTTAGGACTCCACCTCCTTTACTGGTGCAGAAACCTAGAAAAAATAGAGCCATCTAAAGGCCTGCAGCAGTGAAATGTCATTAAGGTCCTGCAGATGACTCCTTAAGTTATTATGTTTAGAAGATGTGGTTGCTGAGACAATGTCCAGAGGCTGGCAGAAGGAGCACTGATAGGTAAGTGTTTGAACATCATCAATGTGCAGAGGACACATTACCTTCCTCACATCTGCAGCTCTTCCACTGGTGTTGCCCAGACCTTGGATGAATCAGTTTTTGGTCAAACAGATTTTACCAATATTTAATAATTTACCAATATTTAAGCAAACAGTGGGTAGGCAGCGAAGCAAGCAACAATGCTTTGAAAGATTCTACAGGTTTAGTACAAAATGCATTTAGATTAAGGATATAGAAAGAAAATTGCTTAATTTAGAGATTAATTTAAGAATTCTCAATAATTTATTGATGTTATTAATGCCATGCTGCACAGCCACTCCCGGGTCTGTCTAATTCTGCTGGACATAAAAGTGACTGCACTTGCACATGCCTTTGCTGTCTGGGCTATATGTATTATTGCACCCAGAATAGCTGAAAATTAGGGTACCAGGACATAGGTAATTCTGCAAGCCCTAAATGTTGGAGGCCATCTCTGTGTGAATGTAGACTTTGATGAAAGAAGTGTCTAAATTACGTATCAGCATGCCCTAAAAACCTAAAAAAATTTCAAAGGCGCATGGTTGATGACCCTTTTCCTTCAACACAAAGGGTCTTTCTCTCTGTAGTACAATGCCTAACACTTTGGCCTAAGCTAAACTTTTGTCTAAGAGCCAGGAATGAGCCCCTCAAAGAAGGAAGAGTCTTCATAGGGCTCACTGCATTTCCTCAACCTGCACTCTGGAAAGGAACAACATCATACAAGAGCAATTCTGCCAGGTCTGCTGAAGGCAAAGGCTACTGTTCTCCTGAAGAATTAATGCAGCTGTAGATCATAATAGCAGTTGTGCCACTGAGCATCTAAACACCCAATAGCTGCATGTTAAGGCTACCTCTCTAACAAAAATTAAGTGCAGCCAGGACTCTTGTCTGGCACTGAGGACAACTGGTATGGATCCCTGCCAAAATCAATACTGTTAAATGCTATTAAATACTACTACATCAGTATATTAAAATCTCTTGCTCTGCCAAACAGGGCAACTGCCTATTGAGAATGGCTCCTGCCATCCACTAATCTCAGAACCAAGCCTGGGAACAATTAGAGAAACTGCTGAAGCAGGCCAAAAATATGCCAGAAACTTCTCTGATAATTTGAAACTGTAGAAAATTGACTTGCAGAGCCTGGGAATATTCCTGCACCCTCCTAAATTTATGGTGTAAGTGTAGCTTGTAGAAATTAAGGCAGTCTAAGCACCTATAGAAAATAAGGTTTCAGGAAATATGGACCACTTGATACAGCAACTCAATTAATCCAATTATCTGCAAGCCTAAATTAAGTCTATCTCTAATTAAGTATGTTGTCCTAGGAAACATTTTATATGATGAAGCATTAATTTCTTACTTCTTATTATTCCACTGTTAATTGTAAAGTACAAATTCATCAGACTCAAGAAGAAATGCAGAGTTTATTTAACTAGGGATTGGCAGGTAACTCAAGAATATATTAGATCACTGGGATCAGGGATTAGCTTCACAGAAGCTAGATGCAATTAGAGGTGCTAGGATCAATGAGCTGAGACATTCTTTCATTTACACGTCTGAACTATGTTTGAAAGTTTAATTTTTCATTTAAAGTCTTTTAATAAACTTCTTTCCTGCAAGTTATAGCAGTCTCAGTTTGTCTGTATAAGTTTTTAAACTGCTCTTTGTGGGTGAAGGTACAGAATAATTAGTATTCTGACAGGTTCATATTTTTATTTAAACTATGCATTATTGAGCATAGCAGGCAGTGCATGTGCAATGGCAAGAAATAATTTGTTCCATCAAGATACTCTTTGCATGACAATATGCACCCTGTTCTCTTGACTATGAGATGCAAAAATTCTTTATGATATTACTATATTAAAAGGCGAAAGGGAAAAGCACTAAATCAGCCAAATACTGAATTTCATCTGGCCATGTGTTGCAGATAAAAAAAACCCCTGACTTAAACCCCACAAAGCTAAATCTTTACATCTTCAAAGAAAAATAGAATTTTCCTTCTGAGGCTGTTACATCTTTTGCTATGTAATATTATCACTAATAAAGATTGCATGTTAGCAAGAGAGGCCCTGGGTAGGTTCAAACAATAGACAGTTTTGTGGTTTCTGTTGTTAACAATCTGTCAAAGTCAGGCTCCCAAAACAGTGTAAAGGAAGAAATAGAAAGAGACAGAAAGAGAGAAGGGAAGGAAGAAGAGAAAGAAGGAAGGAAGGCTGGTTGACTTAATACAGGGCCACAAATTAAAAGCAGGGGAAAAAAGAGTGAAAAGAGACCAGGACTCAGGGAGGAGAGATGAAAGTAAAAGAAAAGACAAACATACACAGCTAAGGCCAGAGTGCAAGTCCTTTCAAGTCCTCATTAACCCCACAGTAAAGAGTTTCCTTGTGAACATTTAGCCTTTTCATTGAGCTCTTCTTTTTCATTGTCAAATGTCAGCTGTGAAACATGTTTGGACGCAGCAGTAACCCTTTAAAAACCTCTTTCACAGAGGGCAAGCCAAATCCACCCGTTTTAGCTCCATGAGCAGACACACTAATGTGAATAGCGTATTAAACCAAAGTGTGGGTGTGAAAATCACCCCCGTGTCTGTGTGAGCAGCTGTGCAAGAGCTGGGAAACTAAAATTTCCTCTGGTGACAACCTGAGCACTAAAGTCACCAGGGCAGCATAATTGTGAGGGAAGGATGAATGCCCTCTCATGGCTGATTTCTTCAAAAACCCCCCAAGAGACCATGACTGCCTCATTGATCTTTGAGGGCCTCGGGAGCAGCTGCCACAGAGGGATGAGGGCACTGCAGCCTGGGCTGGCTCCTTTCTTGCAAGCACAAGGTCAACATCCAGGCTCTCTCACTGAGAGCTTAAACATGCTCTTAACTTTTCAGTTCATAAACAAACCCATTAACTTCTGTGTGGTTTTTCACAGAGGTGAAGCTCAGCTGAGGACTGGGATTTTTTGAAAGACTTGAAGTATAGATTCCTAAGTTCCTATTCCTAATCCTATAGAATCTGAAGTATTTTGAATCCAGAAAGTTCCTTCCAAGAGCAGATTTTCAACAACTCTGTAAATAGGTTTGATATAGGGTGTTATATGCTTTAGAAGGGACAAAACCGGAGTGATATTTACAAAAAATTCAAAAGAGGTTTTTATTTACTACAAGTTCTTTCCTTGCCAATGGTAGTTAGTTTGTTATTTCTTCATTTATTGATGCCAAGGAAAAAAAGAGGGGGAAAAAAGCCAATTATTCAAGAAGGTCAAATGTGTCCCAGCCTAAATTGTGAATTACTTAAATAACAGGACATGTCACAAAACTGACATCAGTGTTTCTCTTCAGTCCCACCCAATGATAATGAAAAGCCATTTGAACACTTTCAGCTGAGCAAAATAAACAAAGATTTTGTGCAGACCTTGTTGAGAGCTTGATCCAACAAACCTGTATTCAGCCAAATAACTCTTTGTAAAATTAGAAATCTCTCTAATATTTCCTTATTAAACAAGTAGGGTATGTTTGGATTACTCCATTAATGAGCACATACAGGATCAGGTGAAAGAAATTAGTCCATATTTCTCTTTTTTATATCAATTGACATCCCACAGAAGACAGCTGTCATCTTTAAATCTTATTTTGGAGGGAATAAGATACTACTTTTGTGGGAGGGGAGGAGAAAAGACAAGAATATAAGAAGGAGAAATTCTGCACAGTTTAGCTACTAAGAATAGTTACCAATTATTTTATTACCAATGGTACAGACAGAGAACAACAGGGAACAATGAAAACATTCCTGTGAGAAAGAACAAGAAAATATTATTTGTAATGAGAAAAACGTAGGCAGCAAACTTGGAAGAATGGTTTTCAAGGAAACCCCTTTTTACCGAGATGAGAAGCAAATGGAACAAGGCTCTCAAGTGGAAGCATATGTGCTCACTGAGGGGAGCTGACGTAATTGTTTAAGTGGATCTTGGCCTCCTCCAGAAAAGCACGTCTTTGTGGAGGATGGCAGGAGGGTGTGTGGCAGCAGCAAGGGAGGGGTGTGACAGGGAGCTCTCTTACAGCTGAGGTGATGTCAGCAGCCTCACTACTGCTGTCCCTGGAGTCCACATCTCCCAGACCCCTTTGTCTGCAAGAGCAAGCTGCAGCCTCCTCTCTGCTCTGTGACATGGTGATTGTAATTCTTCCCTGGCTTGTCATGCTTTGTTGCTAGTCTGGCCAGAAACACCCTTAAAATGGCTCGTGTGGTTGTCTGAGCTCTGAATCCATAGAGCTGGACCTGGACAAAACCCAGACAAAGAGAGAGTGTCCAGGCAATAGATACAAGGTGGTGTTTGCCTCGGCAACAGCCCCTGGTGACAAATCTTGTTTTCTAGGGGAGTCAGTTACTGCACATGCCTGCCTGTACATCTCAGCCCAGGTACCAGGCAGCCCCTTGGAGGCTCCTGTCCTCAGCTGCACACACTCAGTAATATCCTTCCACTCTCTACATACAAAGTACAGTTTCTGGCACATGAATTTGTCCTTATTACTTATTTCATTTGGCCTTCCCAGATGTGAACCCTTAAAATAAACAACTTTGCTGTCCTTTAGACATTCCCTGAGGAGTGTTGGTATTACAGAGGTTTCCATTGCCATAAAGACAAAAGCAGAGGCTCAATGCAATGAAAAGGTTAATTGGTGTCAATACGTTTTGGAGAGGGGTGCTAAGAAGGAGGAGTATGCAGTTACAGCAATAACCAAGACAAAAGATCGGAGCTCTTTCCCCATCTGGGCAGCACTCCTTTTGAATGACTTAGGGGAAGCCACTTCTATCTTCTGCTGATGTTTATTCTGTTTCTGCTATTTTGCAAAGTATCTAAGTGTGCCCACCTGATTGCAGCCATGGGCAGCAAGAAAGCATGTGAAATTATTGCTCAGTCTGACTGAGAAGGAAGGAAAAGCGATGGACATATGAGGCAGAGCAGAAGGATAGAGATATTACTTTGGACCAAATGAGCCAGCAGAGAATACAGATCACCAGCTACTACCAGCTGTTACAGCAGAGGTGAGTTTTGAAGAGACAACATTACAGACCTGGGGACTGGGGAGCCCTTCAGGTGCACAGGATGCAGCAGGGGATACCACAAAAACTTTTTAAGAGACAATTATGGTAACAGGTAGTAAAAAACGGAAAAGCAGGCAGGGAAATTACCAGCAGCATGCTATGAATATCATTGACATACATTCTTTTCAAGTTCCAGATGTAATGGGTGAAGCATCCCCTCTGCATCCCCAAGCATCCCCTCTGCTCCTCACTTCCCACCTAATCCTCCATCACCTCCTCTGATGTAGGGACTGAATAGCTCTTGGAGCATCTTCTTCTATTATTCTAGTCAAAACAATTTTGCAGAGTAAATGCCTGTTGTTTAAAACCTAGTCTAAATAGGCTGTCTTTATTTTAACAAAATGGAATAGAGCATGAAAAAAAGAGCCATTTTAATGGCATTAATGAGAAAGTGTTACTTTTTGATGATCAGGTAGTTGTGAGTATCTGGAGCTTGTAAACCTTTTCCTTATACACCTAGATAGTGTGGGTTTATGACTTAAGAGAGGACAGGCAGGTAGAGATATAACATTTATGACCTACAGGAGGGTAACCAGGTAAGACAGAAAAAATTTAAGTAGTGGCACTAAAATGATTAAGGCTTTATTGTACTTCTCTAGCTCAAAAGAAGTAAATGATTACAAAGCATTATTATCTCATCCTAAGAGCTCACTCAATATATAAGGAAAAATAAATAGTTCACTTTGTACATTTAATTCAGTCATTTGCCTGTTTACATTGAAACTGGCTGCTTTAACTCCCCAAATGTTTAATATCAAGTAGGTTCAAAGAAAAATATAACTCCTCAGCAATGAATTTCCTGACTTTGCTTTTTGTGTTTAGAAAAGATGATAAAATAGTTTGCAATGTTTTACAGAATTTCAGTATTTATTACATATCAAAGCTATTGGCCTAGCATTTTAGAAAGATTTACAGGTTTTTGTCTTCAGATGTCACATAACAACTTTAAGACTAATCTCAACCAAAGATGCTAAATTGCCAGAGTAGTTTCACAACTGTCTGGAGTCTTAAACCTTTCACACCGGAATTTTGCTCTGCAGGATCCAAGAAGTATGTGAATAAAGAAAAAAAGGAAATAAGTGAGCCAGCTAAATCATTTGTACAGTGATTAAGTGGAAAGACTGCAGTGACCCTTAAGCTGATGAAATTAAACCCTGCAGGAAGCAGAAAAGTAATAAACAAAATGGCAGAGGTTGTTGAAGACTATGGACAAGGTGGTGTTACCAAATACCAAGCCCTGGGGCAGACCCTGCCCTGCAGTAGAGGCACTGTTTCCCTTATCCTCCTCTAACACAGAAACTCTATACTCTACTAGGGTTTCCCAAACATTTACAAAGCACATTTCCCTTTTCATCTCTAGTGAGTATATCTTTCCCAAATCCACTGCTGCTCCCTTCTTTCAGGGTGAGAGAGCAAGAGTGGGGGTTAAATGCTTGTCCTCTCCTCCCTGTTCCTGCCTGGACTGAGTGCTGATAGCAATTAAAGTTGTGTAATTAGCAATTCTCTTGCTATGGCAAGCACTGACAGCAAATACTTAGAGCCGATTCTCACTTTGCCTCTCTGGAGGAACTGAGCTGCTGCTGATTTCTGCTGTCTAAAATTTCATGACCCTTTTGAATGCTCTTGTGACCTTCAAGGGGTTCATGACCCTCACTGAGAAACATTGTGCCATTTCTATAAAACACTATTATTTTTCCGTGGGTAAATATTCCTGTGTTCTCAAGTGTACTCACAGCTTGCAATGGCCTGGCCCCTGCAACTGTCAGACACTGGGGACAGACTTGCACGACCCTGGCACCCCAGACATCATGTGCTGTCTCTGTAGCTGCTCATCACTGACGCTGTGGAACATCCTGCCAGTCCAAAGGGCAGAGGCAGCCCCAGGCTCAAAGGAGAACGAAGGAGAGCCATGTGCTGTGACCACAGAGCAAGATAGGCAAGTGCACAGGAAACATCATCTCATGTCTGCTGGAAGGCTACAGCCAGGCCCCTGGGTCCCACTGACACCTGCACACAGTGGACCTGGGTGGTTCCAGGAGCAGCAGCAGGAGATTTAATCAGGGTATAACTGAAACCAGCACTCTGTTGCAAGGTGAGAGGCTTCAATGCTGGTGTGATCCACTGTGGAGTGTTCTACTGTGGTGCTTGGGGAGGTTTCCCAAACTGGGAGGATCTCAGGGGGAGCTGAGAGAGCCCCCAGAAGCCTGAAGCTCACATGGACTGATGCTGGGACCTGGGTGGGGTTGGAAGCACAGGTAGCCAAATGCCCTCACACCTGTCAAAGGACCACTTAAGCAGCCCTGGTGATCCACAGTGATGCCAACAGGGAGACAATCTACACAGCACTTAGCACAGAAGGTGTGCA
Organism: Polioptila caerulea; assembly: GCA_013397295.1. Lineage (NCBI taxonomy): Eukaryota > Metazoa > Chordata > Aves > Passeriformes > Certhiidae > Polioptila > Polioptila caerulea. The sequence continues at coordinate 466,466 of VYXF01001702.1, forward strand.
GGAAAGGCACTGAAGACCTGACAGCTTGTCCAGGGAGCAACAGTATTCCCCCATAGAAAGTCATAGACTTGTTAAGCCCTGCACCCACTGTAAAGTCCATGGGCCCCAATGAACACACCCATAGGGTACACTCAAGGCTACTGAGGGAGCTGGTGCAAGAGCTTGCCAAGCCCCTTTCAATCATTTACCAGCAATTACAGCTAATTGGAGAGGTCCCAGTTGGCCAGAAGTGAACGAATGTAACACCCACCTACAAGAGGGGCAGGCAGGAGGATCTGGGGAGGTACAGGCCCGTCAGCCTGGCCTCGCTGTCAGGGAAGGTTGTGAAGCAGATCATCTTGAGGGCCATCACGTGGCACATACAGGACAAACAGGAGATCAGGCCCAGCCACAATGAGTTTATGAAATCTAGGTTCAGCTTGACAATTCCATCTCCTTGAATCACAAGTTGACTCAGTTGGTGGATAAGGGAAAGGCTATGCATGCTGCTTACCTGGATTTCAGTCACCAAAGCCTTTGATATAATTTCCCACAACATTTTCCTGAGAAGGTGACAGCCCGTGTTTTGGATGGATGCATTCTGGACCACACAAAAAGCTGTCTGGATGGCCAGGCCTGGAGAGTAGTAGTGAACGGAGTGAAATGCAGCTGGCAGCTGGTCACAAGGGGTGTTCCCCATGGCCTAGTTCTGGGCCCAGTCCTGTTTAATATCTCTGTCAATGATCTGGATGAGGGGATTGAGGGCAGCCTNAAGTTGACTCAGTTTGTGGATAAGGGAAAGGCTATGCATGCTGCTTACCTGGATTTCAGTCACCAAAGCCTTTGATATAATTTCCCACAACATTTTCCTGAGAAGGTGACAGCCCGTGTTTTGGATGGATGCATTCTGGACCACACAAAAAACTGTCTGGATGGCCAGACCTGGAGAGTAGTAGTGAAATGCAGCTGGCAGCTGGTCACAAGGGGTGTTCCCCATGGCCCAGTTCTGGGCCCAGTCCCATTTAATATCTCTGTCAATGATCTGGATGAGGAGATTGAGGGCAGCCTCACTAAGCTTATAGATGACACCAAGTTGGTTGGGAATATTGATCTGCTGGAGGGTAGGAAGTATCTGCAGAGGGAACTGGTCAGTGGCCCAAGGCCAGTGGTGTGAGGTTCAACAAGACCAAGTGCTGGGTCCTGCCCTTGGTCACAACAACCCCTGCAGCACTGCAGGCTTGGGAACAGAGGCTGGAAAGCTGCCCTTGGAAAAGGAACTCACAGTGCTGGCCAGCAGGGACTGAACATGAGCCAGTGTGTGCCCAGGTGGCCAAGAAGGCCAATGGCATCCTGGCCTGGATCAGAAACTGTGGCCAGCAGGACCAGGGCAGGGATTGTCCCTCTGCACTTGGAACCATGAGTGCTGTGTCCAGTTCTGGGCCATCACTGCAAAAAGGACCCTGAGGTGGTGATCCAGAGAAGGGTAACAAAGCTGATGAAGGGTTTGGAGCACAAGTCTGATGAGAAGTAGCTGAGGGAGTGGGGGTGCTTAGCTTGGGTAAAAGGAGGCTCAGGGGAGGTTTTATCACTCTGCAATTTCCTGAAAGGAGGCTGTAGCCAGGTGGAGATTGATTCTTCTCTCAGGTAGAAAGCAATAGAACAAGAGGAAAGAGTTTTAAGTTGCACCAGTGGAGGTTTAGGTTGAATATAAAAAAAAATTTCTTGACCAAAATGGCTGTCAAGCATTTGAGAAGACTTCCCAGAGAAGTGGTGGATTCACCATCCCTGGAGGTATTTAGAAGCAATATAGCCTAGGGACATGGTTTAGCAGTTGTTATAAATAAGGGCCAGGAGACAGGCTCCTGCTTGATGCCTTTATTAAAAGACAGCTCTGGGTGGGGAGCCCGAGAGGTTGCACACACCACCACTGCTCACAGGAGCGATGCAAGGAGAGGATGATCAGCCTTGCCTGGGGGCAAAGCGGGGACTTCTTTTCTCATGGGACACTCCTGGAAGACACATGTTGCCTCATCGTCTGGGGGTCCCATTCCAGTCTGATTATTTTTCAGTTATGGTGACATTATCCAGACTGTAAATGTGGAATAGATAAGTAGTCCCATATCTTGACTCCAACATATGTCCTTTTTAGTCCTTTCTTACATGTTGGCTCGTTGTTTGTAGGGGTTTTTTTCTCCCCATGGTACCTTGTGTCCCCTTATTTACATATGGTAATGTTCGCAGACCCGGGTGCTACTTTGGGGACGCTATGGAGGACATTCCCGACTTTCCCAATGTGGAGGTAGTACAGGTACAAGAGAAGAAGGAACAATTAGGGGAATTTAACTAACAAGATCTNAGCAGCGAACCCAGTTTAGGAGTGGACTTGGCAGTGCTGAGTTAATGATTGGACTTGATGATCTTAAAGCTCCCTATGATTTGCATTAACTCTGGTTGATTCCTTCCTTTCCCTGGGACAGAACTGCATAGTGCTGATGGACTCAGCCTTGGCNGCTAACAAGAACTTCTTAACAACCAAGTAACAAGTATACATTAACAGTGATTAACAGTGACCAACTTTGCTAAACAAAAAAAACAAAACTGTATGTGTTGATTTACCACAGCAGCGAACCCAGTTTAGGAGTGGACTTGGCAGTGCTGAGTTAATGATTGGACTTGATGATCTTAAAGCTCCCTATGATTTGCATTAACTCTGGTTGATTCCTTCCTTTCCCTGGGACAGAACTGCATAGTGCTGATGGACTCAGCCTTGGCACTCTTCATCCTGCCATGGAGATTTTCCATCTGAAGTTTACTCCGTGCCAAATGGAAAAGGAAAAATTCATAGGAAAGCAGTATCAATCTGCAAAATCACCTGATACAGAAGAAAGAGTGAAGAAAGGGGCAAAAGTCTGGCTAGTATACAATAGAGGAAGACTAGGAATAAATTCTGAATACCAATCCAAAAGCCATGAACATGAAGTTTGCTCTTCTTACTTATAGACCCCAAACTTCTTTATTGGATATGGTTATCTGAAGGTGATAGGAATTTACGTATCCAAGGAAAGATGACATGTCCTGTGCAAAATACTTATACAGCACTAGTGAAAAAGCAATCCAGAGTCTCCTCCAGAGAGCAATTCAGCACAGAAAAGGAGTGGCAGTAGGAGCAAACATTCACATGACAGTCTCTGGTTTGATTCATAAATCCCAGCATGACTGGGGAACTCCTGTACTGCAGTATCGGGCTTTGGAATCAGTTTTGCTCCACTCAAGCACAGAACAGTGTTGAGCCCCAGGAGTATATTCACACAAGGCAGGCAGGCAGGGTAAGGCAGCCTTGGATTTGGTCCCAGCTTGACCTCCCTGCTTGATTTTAAGCAGCCTGTGAACAAACATTTACTACAGTAACAGCAAACAAGTGAGTCTCTGTAAGGTGTAGAGCTGGGATGCAAATTACAAACATATGTAAATTGAAATAGTTTAGGTTAATTTCTTGGTACTGAATTCAGTGACTAAGTGCTTATTTCAGAATGCTCATTCCATGCCTTGAGCTACTGCTTTGTCCATCTCTTCAGTGGCAGAAAGCAATTTAGCATAATCCTTCTACTGTAATGTCCAGTTTTTCCATAAAGATTACAGATGAAATCAAAAGACCTCATTCTAAAGAAGGCTTACTGCTTTGCAAATCTGGCCACTGCGTGTTTAACTGCACCAGAATGGTCCATTGGAGAACAGAGGGAAATCTCACATTTGGGAGGATGCAATGAAGGAGTCCCAGACAACCTAAACAATCTTTGTTTGTCAAACAATGTGTGTGAGACTTAAAAAATGATGAATTCGAAACACATTTCCCTGCTCCACAATAACTGGAAAATACCTTTCAATCAAATGAATAATAAAACTCATTGAAACCAGTGAGGCTGATTATCATCTAGCTTTAATCACTGTAATGCTACTTGCATGAATGTGACTGCACCCACCAACTGATATCATCTGAGGATCTGGTCCAGGGATCTGTGTAAGGGAGACTGCAAGATAATGATGGGAGACTTTTAAGTTTTTGGCACACAGGGCTGGCTGTAAATCTCAAAGTCTGTTCCCTTACCTCCTCTATTAGAATACTATGGATTTACTTTTTTCTCACAGTATTTCTGCTTCTATCTTTGACTTTCTTTGACTTCCAGCTGAAATATGGATGTTAAGAGAAGCACACAGAATATTTTTAAATGCTGCTCAGAAATGCTGCTGCATTGTGGGGGATGAAAATTCAAGTCATTGTTAATTTTACTCCAACTATTCAAACCAAATTATGAGATACTATGTTTATTTAGAAAAAATAAAATGTTGAGGTCTGTTTATCTAGAAGGATATTCAACATTATAGACTTGGCCTCATGAGATGTGGGACAAGTGGGCAAGTGGGACATCCGGCCTTTTATTGAACTGCTCTTGCTAATTACATAAAAGAAGTTTCAATCAAAGATTTCCTGGTTTTTGTAAAAGAATTTAAGTTACTGGAGAGTCAGTCTTTGTAAGTTAGTGGAGAAGATGTTGGTATTTACAGCCAAAATTTTAATAAAGCATTTTAAAAGTACATGTAAGCTATCAAAATAACTTTAAAACCTGAAAAATTTAATACAATTTTTTGGAGGAAGAGTTCAGTCTGTTTCACTCTCCTTTCAGCCATGGATGATGAAATTATTTAAACAGCTTTCTATCTCTATTCCCAAAACCTGCAACTTCCCAGCATGAAGATGGAAAAGATGGATTTACTGTAATAGGGTGACTTTTTTCCCTGGAAAAGCTGATCCATCTCAGAATCGGCTCCTCTGGCCCTTTGAGCTTGTGCAAGTAGGAGAGGCTATAATTTAAGTGTAGGGGAAATGGTTCTTTGAAGCATAAGATATATACACTGCAGACAAGCCACCCAACTCTCTTGGGAGTTCACCACCTCTGTAGTTCCCAGAGTACTAGCAAAGAATTTTTCAGCACTTTTTTTAAAAATCATTGCTGCTACCATGCTTGTGCACTTTTTCTGGAGAGAATGTTACATGATTTAGACCGTTTAAAAAAATTTTCTATTGGTTTGGTCCACTCCAACTTTTGACTAGGACTCAATAGAATATATTTACATCCAGCTGTAAGATCTGTAAAGACTGTAGGAATTTAAATGTTGGGATCAAATCAAGCTGGTCTAGAGTGAGCTTGGAAATATGGCTGAGTTTATATTCTGCCTGTGCTTTAACTTAGATTGCTAAAAATACAGCTTCTGTGTTCACAGCACATTTACCCTAAAGAAAGTGTTTAAGGATATTGACTTCCAAGCAGAGTAGGATCCAGCCCATCCTGCAGGAGCAGCTCTCCCTCCCAGCTCTGGTAGCTTCCCCCCTCTCCCATTGCCACTGCAGCCTGCAAAGCTGAACTCTACATCAAATTGCTCATAATGATGTGAGCATGGTGTGCTGGCCCAGCCCATTTGCAAATTCTATTTGACTTTCTAGTTCAGTGAACTACAGGCATTTACTTCTACCTGTGATTTGCCTGCTCTTGCCACACAAGGTGGCAACAGACAAGAGTGAGGCACTCAGGGAGGCTGCTGGAGGCTGAACCACCTCCACTCTTGGTGTTTCATCTGCTGTGTCTGCGTGTCAACACCTGAAACCTAATCTGGGCTCAGCCAGCTCGAGGTGGTGCAGTCTAATCTAAACTTCCAGCTCTGCCTAGCTACTCCTAATGAGCCCTGATGGGCAGATTTCAGGGTTTTGCAAGAGAGGAAGGTCCTGCAGCTGAGCCAACAGCACAGCCAGTGTGTCACCACAGCTGGGCACATTAGCATTATTGTCCCTTGAGTAGGTATTAGAGCTCCAGCTCTGGGGTGGGTGAAAGGAGACCCTCTTCCTGTCCTTCTGCCTGGTGACTGTGGGCAGAATAACAAAGAAGGTGGCTGCAATGGCAAAATATCCCCCAACACCCCCCTGAATTTCCACAGAACTTGTAATCAATCTTCAGACACTTCCCCTAATCTAGGCAAAAACTGAGATGTGCGTTTTTCGTCCAGCTCTCAACTGAATTCTCCATGAACTACCACTGTCAGCCAATGTTATTACCACGCCTGATAATTGCATCAACCTTTATTTTTCAAAGATTGGACACTCAAAATTAGCATGGAGTTTACTCCTGGCACCATTTTGAAGTCATATATAGGAACACCATGAAAATGAACCAGCAAAACACTCTCTTGCCTTAACTTGTTAAGACAGTTGCAGTCCTGAGACTAAATTTTCTCTTATTTCCTTTCTGATTATGTATTGAATATATGCAATACAAAAAGAAACAAAAGAGAATGAAAGAAGAAAGGAAGAAAGAGAGAAAGAGAGAAAGAAAGAGAGAAAGAAAGAGAGAAAGAAAGAGAGAAAGAAAGAGAGAAAGAAAGAGAGAAAGAAAGAGAAAAAGAAAGAGAGAAAGAAAGAGAGAAAGAAAGAGAGAAAGAAAGAGAGAAAGAAAGAGAGAAAGAAAGAGAGAAAGAAAGAGAGAAAGAAAGAGAGAAAGAAAGAGAGAAAGAAAGAGAGAAAGAAAGAGAGAAAGAAAGAGAGAAAGAAAGAGAGAAAGAAAGAGAGAAAGAAAGAGAGAAAGAAAGAGAGAAAGAAAGAGAGAAAGAAAGAGAGAAAGAAAGAGAGAAAGAAAGAGAGAAAGAAAGAGAGAAAGAAAGAGAGAAAGAAAGAGAGAAAGAAAGAGAGAAAGAAAGAGAGAAAGAAAGAGAGAAAGAAAGAGAGAAAGAAAGAGAGAAAGAAAGAGAGAAAGAAAGAGAGAAAGAAAGAGAGAAAGAAAGAGAGAAAGAAAGAGAGAAAGAAAGAGAGAAAGAAAGAGAGAAAGAAAGAGAGAAAGAAAGAGAGAAAGAAAGAGAGAAAGAAAGAGAGAAAGAAAGAGAGAAAGAAAGAGAGAAAGAAAGAGAGAAAGAAAGAGAAAGAGAGAAAGAGAGAAAGAGAAAGAGAGAGAGAAAGAAAGAAAGAAAGAAAGAAAGAAAGAAAGAAAGAAAGAAAGAAAGAAAGAAGGAAAGAAAGACACTGTCCTTTAGTTCAAAACAAGCAGCTCCTTTAATGACAGTCCTTATAAAAACAGTATTATGTTAAATTATTTAGTATGTTTTATTTAATAAAAAGGAAAAGGGAAGACGAAATAGGGCATTGAGGAAATTCCTCTGTTTATTTTTGTCTCTGTGGTGGTTCATTTTAGCCACCAGTGTTTTTTTCTTCACTGCAAATCTCCCTTGCCTCTTGATTAAAAACAGACTCTCTAATAAAAGTGGTTTAAGATCACAGTGATAACTTCAATTCAAGAACATGAATAAAGAGCACCCTTGGAGGAAAGACCCCATCTGCTCACATATGATATTAGGAAGGGAGTGTAGAATGCAGAGTAGTGATTGCTACCATGTGTAAGATTATTCAGGTCTTCCATGTATGGCTTCTAACCTATATGGCCACTTTAAAAAAAGAGGGATTCAAGTATCCTATAAAACAGGTCCTATGTTTTACATTTGACCTTTTCCTGAACATCAACCTTATTAAAAACAAATAAAAAAATGTCCTGAATGGAAGCTGTAGTTTGATCTGGAGCTTATGGAGGCTGACAGCAGCCCTGCTATTGCTTTGAGCAGGGCAGGAGCTGGCCTCTGCTTCATTCAAAAAGAAACCCATATCAAGCTGCCTTGTGATGATCACTCCACAACTGGTTTTTATTTCATTTTATTCTAATAACCTTACAGAAATACATTTTTCACCAAATTGAAAGCTTGTCTTCCCTGAAGCCATGGAAAGGATTAGGTAGCATTACATCAGACATTTCAAACAGTAAATTCTAGACTTGGAAGAAGCACTTCAAAGCATGGTTATGTGAAGCCTCAAGTGCCCAGGCAAAACAGCAAAGGTGAAACAATTGTAATCTCTGCAGTGGAAAGCAGTGACTGACTGAGTGTAAGCCATGAATCCCATTATTTTAATCTACAATATGTATTATGGTGAGGTATGAAATCCACATTTGATATGCTGTGCTAGTTGCTGTCAGAATGTATAATACAGGGCCTGGACTCCAAGACAAAATTTAATCAAGATAGAAGCAGGTTATGATGGAAAGACTTTTGCACAACATTTTTTACAATTTTTAATAAAAGTGCAGCAACTGGAGTTGGAGTAGTTACAAATTTTTTTAGCCAAATGGTTAAATAAAAAAATAAAAACAAAAACCCCCAAAATAATATAGAAGCAAATGAACACATGAAGAAAAACCTTTTTATTGGAGAGCTTGCTCATCTGATTTTACAACGATAAATTAAATTATAATTACTCTTCTATCTATGTAAAGCCAGGGATAAGGGCTTGCTCTGCCTTAATTTTACTGGTATAAACAGGCTAAGAGTCTTTGCCTTCTCACACAACACAGGTGCCACTTTACCAGCAACGAGATGCCTCTTTTGTTCCCCAAACAAGGCATCAGTGAGCTAGGAGCAGTGGCCACATTTCACTATTTGCCAAGTCATTAGCAGGAGGCAGAAATATATGCACTCAAGGAAAAGCTTGCTTTGGAGGTGGTTTGAAGTGAGAGGAAGAGGCAGCTTATAAGGTTTTAACAAAGATTGTTTTGGCAAAATGTCTTTTGGGGGAAAAATTATTTTGTGGGGGTTTTTTCTTGTTTTTTAAAAATCATTTTTGTTTGAGGTGTTTTTATGTTGTAGAGTTTAGGGATTTTTTGAAGGTTGTTTGTTTTTCATTGGTTTTGTTTGCTTTTTTACATTAAACACAAATATTTATTTTAATATTTAACTTACTGTGGAGATTGATTTCTGCCAGCTTCATCGGTGCTCTTTTCTCATCATTATTCCTGGGCTGAGTTCCGTGAAATCCTACCACAGTTTGGGAGGGCACCATCTTTCTGAAGAACAGGAGCTACTCAATGATCAAGGAGCCCCCTATTTGTCAAGCAGCAAAAGCACAACCAAGGCATACTGAAAAAACTGATATGAGCAGGAGATTTTGGCATTGAGCGGAAAAGAATCAATGAAAGTTTCTGCCTTGGACAGAAGCTTGTTTACAGTCACAGAAAGTCCAGATAGAGTCTTTCCTAGATGTTCTGCATCTATGGAAAATAGCTATAACAACTTCTCCTAAAAATACTTTTCTTCACATGTCTGGAAGTACATGTATAGTATTTTATGTTTCTCCCATTGCTATATGCTTAAGAACAACCCTGGCTTATGTCCCTTGCTAAACTTGGATAAGAAATGCTACATTGTTTGCCCACATTCATACCAGAATGTCTGAAAATGACATTTGGATCCCCTCCAAGTTATTGGGATGAATATATTGCTCTGCTACAAAAAAAAAAAAATCTTCCTTGGCGATAAAGTTCCCATACTTACCTCTCCTACCCTGTGCTGTATAGCTGTGTTTCTGCAGCCCTAAGGCCCTTGTCTCATAAGCATCTCTGAAAAGGTGCTACAGGCAGGATATTGAGGGCTGTGAGGAATTGAAGCCCTTGCCACAGATGTGTACATGGGAGCTGACTGTTTTGCTGATGGTGGGAGGCATGAAACCTTCATGTCCAGTGCAGCCACAGGCAGCAGCTTTGTCTCAGCAGCTGCTGGGTTGGTGTTGCAGCCACTGTGAAAAAGTGGTCAGACCACGTACTTGATTGAGTTCAGATGCATGAGGAGCAGATAATCTGACACGGACTGACACACTTCTCACACATTATAGCTCCTACTTTCCTTCCATCACAGGACATCCACCATAATCTTTATCCCAATCTCCTCCCATGCCCAGTACTCCAATTTACATTCCCTCCTCTTATAACCCTTTTCCTCTTTTGGGCTTTTCTCTCAGGCAAAACCTACCTCTCGAATCCAATATTCCATTAATTTTAACTTGGCCACTCCCACCTCCAGCCTCAAGCTCATATCCCTCTCAGTTCCTTTTTGGCACCTCCTGAGATCCAGCCCAACAGCATCACCTGGAGCCATCCAACACCAAAAGCCTGGATGTGAGAGGCAGCAACACTGACCGACCTGCCCCTACAGGGACTCTCAGAACAAGTCAGAGCAAGGGAACGAGCTTTAACTGGCTCCTGGTGACAGCCAGCTACATTGTGTGCTGGATGAATCCTACTGCCTAAGTGCAAAGCAGATTTATTGTGGACAATGCTGCCTCCTTGGGCTTGGGCAATCAAATATTGTGCATCTCACACCTTTGTTTATGAAACAACTTGAGGAACTTCCTCAGCATGAAAATGGAGCAATCAGAACAGCTCTGGAAATGCTAAGTTACTGTTATAACCACTGAGTAGGTGGACCAGAGTTATATGCTTAAGGCTGGGTTTTCACTGATTTATAACTAACAAACAGGCAGCCTTTTTATTTTCAGTTAAATATACATCTGTCCCTTATCTGGCTTCTTCCTCGATTAACCTTACTCCTAGCTGAATTGTAAATGCCTTTGAAACAGAAAATGGAGAACACAGGTGGTTTCTAGGATGGGAGGATGAACAGAAGAGACAGATCATGTGAATTATCTCAGCTGAAGCCATAAAATGTAAGTGACCTGGGAATGTCCTGTGTGTCTGGTTTTGGACCATAAAGTCTGCCCAGAAAGGATGCCATTTATCTGCATTAGTCCCTCAAGCAGGCTTAGCAGTCTTTCTGCAGGCCTGAAACTGCATCTATCTATCATTGCTACTGTAATCTTGAAAGCAGAAGGCTTAATGACAAAAGCATCTTAAAGCTACAAACATGGCTGGAAATAAAACACCACACTTATACAGGGGGGGAATCCCCAGTCAGTAGCTGTGCTGGTTGCTGCAAAACCATTTCAGTTGTGTTTCTGCATTAAATATTCAGCAGTCCTGCAGCAGCTCTTCGGCTCACAGTAAGGTCACTTGCTGCTGTCTTCATCTCCCATACATGTAGGTCTGGGCTAGGAGCCCAACTTATAATTGCTTTAGCACCAAGAGCTCAGCAAAAGCACTGCAGGAATGGGCCTCTGTCCCTGTCAGCTGTGATTGTCAATGACACCTTTAAAATTCACTTGAGAATAACTGATTCGATGGATTAATTCTGGCTCTTTGCTTCATATCCCTGGAAGCCGATTTATTCCTTTTTAGGCAATAACGTCTTCTAAAGTAAATAAACAAAACCACAGATGGTGGTTTACATGTTCAATTAATATTTTGTTGTTAATTATTTGTAACAAACTCTCAGAACTAGTTCTCATGACAATAGAAAAAGATTTACCATGGATCAAGAAACTGATGTTTGCTTTGGGACCAGTGTTTACCAAGGAGAGTATAACAAGTCCAAAAAACAGTCACAAAATAGTCACAATATATATGAGAAAGATTTATTAAGGCTAAAGAGATGAAACTGAAAGAAGTGGATGTGAAAGGAAAATGTAGCCAAAAATTAATTAAAATCTGTAGGGAAATGGTCATAGATGTTATAAAGCAAGTGAAATGGAAATGATAATTAACACGCCTGTAGAGACACTCCTAAACAAAGCTAAAGCTATTGTGAGAGAAATCTATGCTTAGGATTAGGTAGGATTGGGGACAATAAGTATGTTAAATGTGCTGGTAATAAAACAAATCCCAAAGACAACATAAGCCTATTACCACACAAGGATGGTAACTTTATCAGTAGTGCTGCAGACAAGCTTGTTCAGTAAATATCTGTGCTGTACTTAGAAAGCACAAGATGAGGAAAAGATTTTCCAGGTCATTAGTAGCTGAAGACAACATTAGGCAGCATTTTCTAGAGATAAATATTTTAAAGCAGAAGCTCAAATAAGAATCACCCTAGGCTGCCATGAGAACAGACTAAAGTGGTCTCTGCCATGCAAATTACTTTACACATTTTGGAATACCAGGGAAATACCAGGGAGGACAGCTAATATTGTGTCTGGATGGAAAAAAGGGAGTGGTGTGACAAGAATAGGCTGGTGAGCCCAGTATCAACACCGGGCAAAAATATTTATTGCTTTCTCTCCTCCTTTTTCACTCCTGACCTTGTTTCTTTTTGAACACCAGCCCAGTGACCTTGAAGCAACCTTTTAGTTGCTTAGTTTTCCTATGCATTAGGAGTTGAGACTGATTCCCACTGAGGTCTCTGCAAACCTGACTGGAATTCCAGTACCCTCCCTGCTAAATACAACCACACATGGTTCCCAAAAAGGCTTGGGGAAGCAGCTGGCCTGCTATGTGACAGCACACAGGAGCTGGGAATCAGCCAAAGCATAAGAGTACCAGCTGATGGATTTAAATAAGGACTCAGCTCCGAGGGATCAGAGGGGACCAGAGGCACATTTTGGAGGGGGGATGGTTCTGAGTGATATAGGCTGTAGGGGCTCTTCCCTGCTTTTTCTCCTGAGAGCTAAAGTGGGAATGCCTGACCCATGCAAAATGGGGGTTTCACTTGTGCCTTTTTCTTTCTAGTTCATTTCTAGGATAGAAGTCAGGATCAGGCTTCTCTGGTTTTAACAGTGGGTAGCCAGCAACAAGAACTGTCAGTAGCCCCTAAACCGTGTGTTTTCTGCTATTATTCTACCCCTATTTTTTCTGCCTTTCCAGTTTACTTTTTTTTTTACTTCAAGTATATATTTTTTCAGATATTCCTGGTAATTCTCTCAGCCAGACACTTTGCCAAAAACACCACTTACAAAGTGCAGCCTTATAACGTTAATAGGAACAGAACAGGGATAGCACAGGTAATGGAGGCCCTACTACAGAGTCTCTGAAACCTGTTGAGGGAGTTGAGTATATCATGTCTCTATCACAGAGGAAAGGCTCGTGGAAAGAGTCACTGACCTCTGCTTCCACATATCCCAGGTACTTGGGCTTAGGCACTGTTTGTTGCACAGGCCAGCCTGAGATGTGTTTGATGGTACAAATGTCTTGGGTGTACCAACCCTGATTTTCACCCAACAGTAAAGGAGACTTGCAGGGACATTGTTCTCAGGGGGCTGAGAACAAACACAAAAGATAGTGTAACATCAGGAATTCACAGTTTCTCTTTCTTTACTAATTTTCTTTTATAAGCATTTTGCAATTAGCATGGGCAAAACCATGAGAACACTGTTCCAAGACAAGTTGACTGGAAGATCAAGTTGAACTAGAGACTATCCTCCACAAAGAGTATTTCAGTAAAAGGAGGAAGGTATAAAAACGGGAGTTAAGAAAGGATAATACTACATTGTATACAACACCATCTTATTTTCCTAAGCACAAAATTAAGATTACTTATTATTCTTATACTCAAAAAAGTTAGGCATTCTGCGGTCAATAAAGCAAACTATGACAACTACAACCACTGGTTCCCAAGGTCTGAGATAGCTGTAGGACACTTCTGAAGCTCTTATTGCTATTATTTTAATAATCCTGGATACAGACTCCAGAGGACTAACAGGATGTTACTTTTCATGAAAGGGGCCAAGGAGAAGGAACAATAACTCCATTTGCTTCAAAAAGTGAAGGGAAACTCCCTGCCCTGATTACAGCTACATAAAGGTTAAGAGAGGAGCAAAGGCATGTGAGCCAATTGACAATGTTAGCCAGTGACATTAGCCAATGTCATTGCATGTGTCCCACCATAGAACAATAGATGCAGAAGGACAGAGAAAAGGACCTTCTACCATCTCCTCCAATAAGCTAACAGTGGGACCATGTGCAGAGAATGTGTATGCCTGAGAGTTTCTGGCCAGTCTTTTCAAGGCAAAGGGATCCTGACTTGCTTGCTAATATAAAAGATGGAAACCAGTCCAATATCACATATACATTTCACCCTTACATGGCAAAAGTTATCAATGCCTCTCTTATTGTTTCTCTTGGAGGTTCAGTGATGATGCTGTGAACTTGAAACAAGTTAATTCACTTAAGCAAGTAATTTGTCCAAGTAACATTCATTAGAAAGGTAAAGTCCTCATGCTTTCAGTCATAAATAGCTGCTCGCAGTGGAGAGGCATTTACAAAAACTTTATGAAATAACATGTTTCCTGGTTTACTGCCTGAGGACTTGTTAGCTAGACAGGCTTCCTTGTCTAAATAAAATCAATTGATGTTAGCTAGACAGGCTTTCTCATCTTAGCAGATGCATTTGTTGTTAGCTAGACATATTCCTAACTTTAATAATAGGAGTTGCAGTTGCTGAATATTGTTTGTGGCAGGCTTGTCAACAAATGTCTGGTTTAATTTATGAAAGGGAATTGTGTCAACAACAGGAATTTATTGTTTTCTACATTTCATGCCTTCTGGAGTCCTTGGTATATGACACATTATGGGAAAGGACTTGTGCAAAATGCAAAGCTCTGAGTGAATCTGGGGTCACACGTTTACAGCTGTAAGCATGAAATGTCTTGAGCTATTACACCCCTGGAGATGTTCAAGGTCAGGCTGGATGGGGCTCTGAACAACCTGGTCTAGTGGGAGGTGTCCCTGACCACGGCAGGGGGTTTGGAACTGGATGACCTTTAAGGTCCCTTCCTACCCAAGGCATTCTGTGATTCTATGAATTCAAACAGGCTCCTTGCAAGGCATTAGGTAATGCTCTTTCTTGCTCACCCTTTTTTTTTTTTTTTTGAGATATAATGTATATATTGAAACATAAAATTTTTTCTTTGAGCTTTCCAGGATCTCTATAAATGAGCTGAAAGTTGCAGCATTTCACTAGGAAAATACTATTAGAAAATTATGTTTTCCCCTATTTTGTCTTGCTGAATTCATGAATAGTTTCAGGAACCCTAAAACTGCATCTCTCAACAAAATTGCTGATGGCTGAGGATATTTTAGCATACCCTTCACAGACTAAGTCTTTCAGCTCACTATTCAGGCTATGATCACATTTCTTTGTTTCTGCTGGAGCTCTCTGGCATTTTGTCCCCTGATTACCCAGATGTGGCAAAGGAACCACTGTATAAAGCAGAAAATAAGGAGTGAGAATAAAACTGTGTGTCTCAATCTTTTCCTGATTTTCAGTAATCTATCCTGGACCTGAAAAGATGGAAATGTTCTGGAGTTTTGTGGTCTACATAAATAATCTTTGTCCAATTCCAGATCCATTTCAAAGGAAAAATCTATCTCTAACTTAAATTTTCATGAGGAAACATCTCTAAATGTGACACACCCTGTTTTTGTATGAGATAGCTTTTGTAGAAATGCCCCTGGTGGGCTACTCTGCAAAAATCATTACTAATTTCAAAATGTAGGTCACTAATGTGACTGAATCTTCCACTGAATAGATACTTCTCTGCAGAATTTCATTACCTCTCTTTTGGCTATGAAAAAGTAACTCCTTTTAAAATTTAGATACAATGATAGGTATTAAAGGAGAGGACCACTTATGGTAGTTTTGATAAATAATAAAATATCATACCTTGTGTATATATTGATTAGCCTTCCTCTGTTGTGGTACATACAGATCATGTCCAATATGTCTTGAAAGACCCCTAACAAAACAACAGCTGGATGTTTTAAATCCTCTAACATATTTAACCTCACAGCCACCCTGACAGGTAGGGAAGATCTGTTTACCTCTTTCTACCTATAAAAACCTCACTGAAACAGCTCTGTAAATCCAGCCAGCTTGGGCTCCTCACCTGGCCCGTGAAACACAAGCACTGTTGGAGTCAATTCACCCTGAGTGAATTCTTAATCTCCCAGTCAGGCCACCTCACTAGGAACTGAAGAAGGATGGCAAAGGTCATCACTTCAAGACCTAACAATTTACACCAGGTGCCATGAATTTGGGCCTGACCTCATGAGCATGGAGAGGTTGAAAAGAAAGTCTCTGCCATGCTTGTTTGCAAAGTCATTGTGATGCCAAGATGCACTGACTTGCACAGACATTCAGCCTACTTCCCACCCACAGGCTTACCTTGTCAAAAAATCCCTCTGAAGTCTGGGACTAACAGAGACAGGCCCTGAAAGATCTAGCTTCCAGCAATCCATCATCATCCAAGCCAGAATTGTTTGCTCCTCTGGAAGGGATTAGTATTTGTGTTTTGCACCTCCATGTTACAACTGGTAGCAAATGCTGACTAGAACTGGTCTGTAGCACCAGGAAGGAAACAGCTCTCGGTGAAAACAATGGGTTTTTCATGACAACATATGACAGGAAAAATCCAAGATTGCTTGTAAAGAAACATTTCTTGAGAAAATTTCTTTTATTTTAAAATATGCTTGGGAGTGTTGCAGGGAGTTCTGGTTCTTTCCAAGAATTATCTGATACAGTAGAAATATAGAGAAAGAGAAAGGCAGGGGAAAAAAGTCACACAGAAAGAGATAGATAGACAGAGTTGTAAGTGGTAATATGATAATATTCTTATATATGGCACCATCATTTCTCACAGCAAGACTGTCTGACCAGATGTGGGTGGAAACAGGAGGAAGGAGGCAGAGAACATGTGGTGGGTGAGGGAATCCAGGTCTTTGAGGACGGTCTGTTAAGTGCTGGTACATGTATTTCTGTGGGAGTGGGAGGAGCTCCTATTGTATTTCACGCTGAGAAAAGAAACCTTATACCAAATTATCACTTGCAGTAAGTGCAAGGTCAGCCGCTTCTGAGAAGGCAGTAAAACATTCCCAGGGAAAGTGTCTTTGCACTCGTGCTTGATTTCAAGAGCTTTCTGAAATTTTGAAAATTATTAATAGTGTCAGGCATAAATAGGTGCCTGGGAAGAAAAAGCGTTTTCCAAGGAAAATATATGTAAAAGTGATCCAACCTCCTTTTTGCGGTTTTGCTCAGACAACGAGAGGACACCATTTCTACAGGGAGGAGCTGAAAGGAGGGTTTCCCCCTCACAGACATCTGTTCAGGCTGAATTTTCATGCCCGTGTTGTTTTCTCTGCTGGCAGTAAACCACTCTGCTCAAATGATCGTACACCCCTGTGTTGAGGGACTTGAATGAATAGAAAGAAAAAAGCTCTTCATGAAGCTTTGAAATGGCAAGAGGGATCAAATGAATATTTTCATTGGCATCAGCTAGTCCTCCTTTGTTCAGAGCAGGAGCTTTGAAAGTCCAGTGCCTAGAGCATCACAAAGTCATAGACCAGCACTTGGAGATCACCAGGATGAGGGAGAATTTGGATTCTCAGGCACTACTTAAAAGAAATAAGGAACATATGCAACTGGCTGGCACTGGCACCAGCTTTTTGTATTCAAAATTCTGCCCCTTTCAAAGGCTTAAGGAAGATAAACCCCCACACCTGAAGGGAGTAGTTTGCACAAATCCAATCTTAGAAGCTAAGGATCATTTTGAACAAAAATCTTGTTAGGAAACACGCAACAACACCACAGCTGAGTCCCTTGCAGAGTGAGAACCAAAGTCTTTGGATCTCTTCCTCTGCCCACCAAACCCCATGTGAAAAGCGGGATGAGGTTCCCACAAGCAACTCCAATTTCAATCCTTTTCAGACTTCATTTCTTCAATTCTGTGGCCTCCTGTGGTAGCAAACTATGCAGGCTAGCTACCAGCTGTGTGAAGGCCTGATTATTATACATTTTAAATTTACCTGCTGGCAGCTACATTTATACTCAAATGCCAGAAGAATGGAAAATGTAGTGTAATGCATCCCAGTTGTTACCCAGGGTTGCTATGGGGACAGGATGGCTCTGGAAAAGAGTATCAGAGAAGGGTCCTGCCAAAAAACAGTATCATGTCTCTCAGGAAGGCTCCCCAGAGGAGTATTTAAACCTCAGTCTGGGAATTTCCCAGCATGGAAAGTGGAGCAGGATTGATCTGCAAGGATCCAGAAAGGAATGGTCTGGCTTTCACCTGCCCCAGCCATGCAGGATGCAGAGGAAGAGCAGAAGGTCTTAAGAAGCAAAGAGATAATTGAACACGGGTAGCTGTGGAAAAAGGAGCCTTTTGCCTGAGAACTCTTCACCAGTTTCACTAGCTCATGCTTCTGAGGAGTTTAGTATTAAGCACCTTGGATTTCACTCAAAGCCTGCTAAGTCAATGGGAATCACTCTAGTTTTCTCTGTGTTTTGGACTGAGTCCTTTCAAAACAAGCAGTGAATAGAAACATAGGCTTTCTTCTTCCCTGTGGCCAGGATTTTCAGCATATCTCAACTTTTAGGATCATGACAGTTTTCCAAAACAATTTCCCTGGGAATGGAGAAATGATCACAAATGACTGAAATACCTGGGCTCTCTTCAGGTGGTTCACTGGCCAAGACAGAGAGACTCCCTGCAGCCTCACACTTTGCCTGGTGATCACCAGACAGGAGCAGACAGGCTGGCAGCCAGCACTGTGGTTCTCCAGCACAACCAGCAGCAAGCACAGTCTTGCAGGAGCTGAGCTGTGCTCACCCCTTGGTGGCTGTCTGACAGTGCACTTCACCCACATTTAGGAAGTTCAATAAATTTCTGAGAATCTGGACTTACCTGGGGGAAAAGTCACACAGAAAGAGATAGATAGACAGAGTTGTAAGTGGTGCTTTGTTTGTTTGTAATAATGGCCAGGTTCTCCCAGTAAAAGCTCCAGATAGCTGAATTTCTTCAAAGGTCTTGTCCTGGTTGTGAGTACTCAGAATTTTGCCAGCTCTGCCCCAGCACCCAGAATGTATTGTCTTTTTTGTGTGGTAGCACAAGGCTCTGCAGCACTAAAGGGATGAGTTTTTCACCACATGCTGGAGTCCCCATAGCACATAAGCTGGCCAGAAGTGGTGTTAAGCCTACTGAACACAGACATGTGCAATTGTCTTTTAAATAAATTGTCTACTTAATTAAATTTGAGATTAGATTTATTACAGAGAACATTAGCCAGTAAAGACCCTGAAAAAAGATTTTTTGCTTTCACTGAATCTTGGACTGTTGAGGTGTTCTTGTGTGTGGTATCTCAAAAGAACCTTGTCTAGCTTTTGATTGCAAAATAAACACATTTAGAGAGGCAGAAAGTGTTGCAAATGTTTATATTTTGCTTGCCTTTTATTTGGGTTCTTCTAATTCTGAAACAGGAAATAATTTTTTGTCCTCAAGTGGAACAGGTCTTTTTGTGGCATTTGTGTTTTCTAAGAGGTAGTTTTCAATTACTTGTTATTAGTTGTATTTTCCAGCTCACAAAGTGTAGACAGTTCATTTCCCTTTTCCAAAGGATCTCCATAGGTGTTTTAACATCTGCAGGAAAATAGGCACAATCATTTCTGCATCATGAGGGAGGTCCTAAGGGGACTAAGGTAAAATAAAAGGATATCAAATATGCTTGGAACCTCTTATATAAAATATTTTTGCAATAAAAATTGACAAATTGTTAAAATCTTTTGAGGAGAAGGCCATTAAATTTTTTTAATTATTTGAGGGTTTTTTAATTAAAAAAAAAAAACAAACCTGATTTTATTTTCCATGGTCAAATTTTAAGCCAAGTTTCCAGATGCAAATGATTTTTGCAAAACTTATAATGGAAGATAATTAGAAAAATAACAGTCAGATAAAAATAATGTATCCCAAAAACGTTTAAACAAAGAATTAGGATTGTCACGAACTTCTATTTTGCTTATTCCTTTGTAACAAAGAAGTAGTCAGAATATTTGTACTATGACACAGGATGAGAAAAAATGCCCAAAATCTCACAGGTTTTTCTGAGATGGAGGAATTGTCCCCATCTGACCATATCTTCCACCCAGGACTTGCAAATCACATCCCTTCCTCTGACTTCCACATTCCATAGGCACAGGGTGTGCTTCTCTCCCTGATTCTGAACCACATAACCCAAAAAGGCCGCCCATGTAGGGGGGGACCCTCAGCTTGGTGAGAGCTGCAGGAGCACAACTCACAAACTGCCCTGGAGAGGAACGGGGCTGCCAGGCTGTGGCTGCAGCTCTGACCAGCACCACTGACTAAATCTCCAAGGGGTTCTGACTAAACCCACAAGGGGTTCACCATAACTGCCTCAGGGACGTGGCCTCCTGGGGAAGCCTCGGAGTGTTCACTCCATCTGGCTCTTTACTGCTGCATGTCCTCTGTTTGTGGGGCTGTGCCTCAAGTTCAGAGTTATGGGTGGGGCTCTGCAGCTCATGTTAGTAACATTCATACCTGGTTTTCAAGTGTCTCACCAGCTCTGCCAGGCTGCTACTGCTCCTCTCCAGCTCTCTGAGGGACAGCTCTGTGCAGACTGCCCAGAGCAGGACACAGAATCATAGAAAGTCAAGGTTGGAAGAGATCTTCAGGATCACCCAACCCAACTGTCCACCCAACACTGCCACCCACTGTAACCCCTAAACCACTAAACCAAATCACCCAGCTCCAGATGCCTCTTAAACACCTCCACAGTGTCATTCCACCGCCTCCCTGGGCAACCTACTCCAGAGCCTGGCCACCCTAACAATGAAAATAATTTTTCTAATATCTAATCTGCATCTGCCTTAGCTTAGCTTAAGGCCATCTCCTCTTGTCCTCTCACTGCAGGCATGGCAGAAAAGACTGGCCCCCACCTCACTAAACCCTCCTTAACAGGCAGTTGTGAAGAGTGATGGGGTCCCCCCAAGCCTCCTCTTCTCAAGACTGAACAAATGTAGCTCCTTCAGATGTTCCTCATGTTTTCCAGTCCTTTTGTGAGACTTGTTGCCCTTCATTGGATGTGCTCCAGCACCTCAAAATCCTTTTTGAAGTGTGGGGTCCAGAACAGAGCACAGCACTCCAGGTACAGCCTCCCCAGCACCAAGTAAAGGGAGACAATCACCACACTATTCTTGGTACAGGCCAAGATTCTTCGGCCTTCTTGTCCACCTGGACACATACTGGCTAATGTCCAGCTACTGCCAACCAGCACCTCCCAGTTCCCTTCTGCCAAACAGCTCTCGAACCAGTCCTCCTTAGGACTGAAGGGCTGCTTGGGATTGTTGTAACTCCAGTGCAGGACCTGGGACTCGGCCTTATTAAACTGTGAGCAAGGCTGTTCTGCCTGTCCATCTGCAAGATGATGTTCCCCAGTGCTGTGATTTAACCCCAGACAGCAACTGTGTCCCACACAGCACTCACTCACTCACTCACTCACTCACTCACTCCCCTCTGCCTCACCCTGCTGGGATGAGGAAATCAGAAAAAAAGGTAAAACTCATGAGTGGAGATAAGAACAGTGTAAGAATTGAAATATAATAATAATAATGATAATAATAATAATACTGTAAGGAAGACGAGAGAGAAAGGGATTAAAATGCAAGAGAAACAAGTGATGCATAGTAAAGTGCTCCCCACTGATGGGGATCAGTGGTCAGCCCCTCAGCCAACTCTCCTCAGTTTATGTATCAGGTGCCATGTTCCATGGAATGTCCCTTTGGCCAGTTCAGGTCAGCAGTCCCAGCCATGATCCCTCCCATCTTCTCATGCACTTCCTCAAAGGCACAGCATGAGACACTGAAAAGTCCTTGACTCAGGGTAAGCACTACTTAGCAACAACCAAAACATAAATGAGTTGTCAACATTGTCCTGTGTCCCAAGACACAGCACTGCACCAGTGCAGTGTGAAACAATTAATTCTGTTCCTCCTGGGACCGGGACACCCATCAGGACACTCACGTTAATGGCTGAGGATTCCACAAGAAGATTGAGGTCTGTTTTGATTTCCTCAAATGGGAAATAGAGAGATTTCACATTCAGACTTTTGAGTTTGCAGAGGCAGAAGAGACAGATTAAACCCCCTTTTAGCAAATGTCTACTAGTACAGCAACAGAGGTGAGAATTTTAAGAACTACAGTGAGCATTGGTTAGGACTGCTCACCCAAAGGTGATAGGAACTCTCCACAGGATGTTGATAGAATCTCACCCAGTTCACAGGTCCAGCCACGATGAGGTGAGCACAGTGGTTGGGTCACTGGGAAAAGGGAACCGCTGATCTGAAAGAAGAGGATGCAGAGGACAGCTCAACCATAGCTTTGCTGTAAGACCCTGTATCTTTCTCTAAAAATGTTGAAAAATGAGCTGAACAGGGCCCTGAGGAAGCTGCCTGAGCTGGCCATGCTCTTAACACAGTCAGCCTGTCAGTCAGTCAGAGGCTGGAGCTCTAAATATCTCTTTGTCTGAATTTTTGTCTGATTCTGTACAGGTACTGCAACACCACACACAGGAGTCACACCAGACACAAAGAAATAGTGAAAGCTCAGGAGCACTGAGAGAGAAAAGAATGACCCATGGAAGTCATGCAGCCAGTCATATTCTTAAGCATAATAGCATGGCCTGAGTGATCAAGGATGATTCTGAATACTTATAGATAAGATATATATATAAGTATATAGTACTTATAGATATATACTTATAGATAAGTATAGATACTTATAGATAAGATGACTTATAGATAATACTTACAGATCACAATACAGGATAATTTTTTAGTTAAAAAAAAAAAAAAAAAAAAAAAAAAAAAAAAGCCCC
>VYXF01001702.1:488953-523800 GCA_013397295.1 Polioptila caerulea
AAAAACAGAAAAAGCCCCTGAAGCTTGGTCCAATCTCCTGGAAACTTAATTTGCTTCCTTGACTTCACTGGTTGTCTGCAAGATTTTAAAGCTCCCATCAAACTGTCAACCTGAGGGATGTATTCACATATTACAGGACCTAAAGAAACTGTAACAATCAAATTTCATTTCTTTCTAAGATATGCCATAAGACTACCCTTCAATCATTCTTGCAGTGACAAAAGTGTACCTTCTGGAAAAAGCTCTGAGACTCAATGGAAGGATCACAAAACATTCCTTGGAGCAGGGGTAACTGAGACAACTGAAGTCCCTGCCAAAGGTACCAATCATTACAGCACTGGCTGAGAGCAGCTCAGCTACATGGGATGAAAGGATTTTCGTTGGACTAACCATGACTCTGGAAGAAGAGAGCTATGAGAGAAAATGCCAGAAAAAAGTCAGAGATGCAAAATACTGAATTTTGAAAAAATCAGGCAAAAAGCTTCTGGCACATTTGGATTTCTCAGCAAGGAAACCACCTCCTGCTTGCTTTTATTTTTTATTTATTTTGTGAAGCAATGAGACCTGGCTCGCACTTCTGGCAAATAAATCAGATTGCACAAAGACTCTGCATGACTCTATCAGCTCCTCCTCCCAAAAGAAACATGACACAGAAAAACCCTGAATAGCTGCTAAGCTTTCAAGCCAAAGAAGCATGGGATTTCCTGCAGCACATTTTATGGTTTCTTTGCAGCATTGAGAGAATACTTGGTGTGGGCTGTTCTGCCAGAGGGGCCCATGTGACATGTAACTGCTCCTCAGAGCACACAGGAATCACAGAGAACACAGCTTTCTGCCTGTATGTAGCTATGGTCACAGTGGAGATCACAAGTTAGGCACATGGGACTACCCACATGTGCCACCACCAGCGAGTTGATGCTGCTGGTAATTGGCACTGTCAGTGTGCAGCAGGGATGAGAAAGCAGTGCAGGAGATTGCAAAGAAATTATCTACTATCCCGAATGCTTGATTTATTATTAACACATTCAGGAAATATGGGGATGAGCTTCAGATGATTTATGAGAAATGTCCCATATGGTGGTTCCTTGACTGTGCTGGGAAGAGAGAGAGACAAATGAGCAATTGGGCCCAGGGTGAACAGGGACATTTAATTAAGGAGACTGTGCCAGGGCCCTGAGGCCTGTAGATCCCTCTCTGACAAGTAGTTCAGAGTTTAAAAAATTCACATATTGTCCTTGGTTTATGTTGATAATGTAAAGTGTGTAACATCATATTCTACTTAACATGCATCTAGCAGAAAGACAAGAGAGCAGCTGGAGCAGGAGATGCCTGGAGTACCTCACCAGAATTTCTCCAGCTACTTACAGAAAGCATGTCT
Organism: Polioptila caerulea; assembly: GCA_013397295.1. Classification (NCBI taxonomy): domain Eukaryota; kingdom Metazoa; phylum Chordata; class Aves; order Passeriformes; family Certhiidae; genus Polioptila; species Polioptila caerulea. Next base: position 490,332 of record VYXF01001702.1, read on the forward strand.
CTTGAGAAAGAAGGTATTATTTATTCATAATTACAGTAGGATATCTATTAGTACTTAAGTCTCCCACATTTCATCTTTTTTTAGCCATTCACATCCTTACTACTTTTTTACATTGCATTGATATCCGACAGGGACAGGAAAGTTCTAGAGAGACAACATCCTTACTGTCCAGCAGGTCCTGTAAATTTGATGAATGGACATCAACACCATGGGCTCTGGTTCCCAGCCAAATTCAATAACATCACACAGCTGGTCCAGATTGGTTAAGTGCAGTTAAAATTCACATGCTTGCCATACATCTACAGGTCATGGCTGAGGGTGAGATCTATAATAAAACCCAGGAGATCCAAGACACTAAAGTACTGAAACAAGTTCCCTACTGATTTCAGTGGGACTGAGGTACCTAAATATTTCTGCTTATCAGCCTTCCTCCCTTTGTTCATCCCTGTCCCACTGTGGACAGTCAATAGGCTGAGGCAGAGGCTGACCATCACGGAATGGTCTTTGCGTACCTCACACCGCAGGGCTGCGGTGGCTGCTGGGTGGTTTGGCACGCTCATTGTACAAAAGTTCCAGTAATTCTACAGTGCCCAGGGCATGTGATTGCTAGGCAGATGGGGTGGCTGAACTAAGCCATGGCTGGAGCTGGAACAGAACATACACCCATTTCATTGTGCAGTCTCCAGTTTCACTGATCACTTCTTTCTCTCCTAAGCTGCCTGTAGTCACCTGGAACTGACTGCATCTGCATGTCTGTGGTGCCTTGGGCCTCCAAGGAGGAGGAGAAATCATCCCAGAATATTTTTACTTCCAAGCAGACGTTTACTTAGGCAGTTTTAAACCCAGAATGGAGGAATTCAGTTGGCTGAAGACACATACAGTGTCATCCAAGTGCTTGGGATATCAAGGCAGATGTGACAAAAATCTGCAGGAAACTTGCTTCCTCACAGGACAGCATCTGGTTGGGAAAAAGACATGAATTCATTAAAATGGTACCTGGTGCCTATACTCAGGCCATTGAGCCAGGCTCCAAATATCATCCTCAGAAGTAGAAGTTATTCCAGAGAAAGATATTTGTCTGAAAACCTTAGATGACTTCCACTTTACATTATGGGGTTATCAAGACATACCATAAGTTTTGAAGATGAAGGCAAAAGACCTTAAACTATATCCAAGCTTCAGGTACATCTTCTATGATTCAAGACTCAGCTAGCAATTTAGTCATGAGTGCTGGAGGCAGAGTGGAGCTGGGCCAAGCAGTGAGGCCCTGTGGGGGTGCAGGATCCCCGGGGGCTCAGCATCAGCAGGGGACTGTGCTACCTGTACCAGGAGGTGCAGGTAGTACCTGCAGCAACGCCTCTCGGGGCTCCCTGGCACACTCGATTGATGAAGGCTGTGTTCAAGATAAAAATTAGCCAGAAAATTGAACTGGCTATCTGAAGGTCCATCAGCAGGGCTCGCTGATGGAGACATGATCCTGCAATTATGTGGGAGCACACATCTGGCTGCAGGAGGGGTGTAAACACGGGGGAGCCCTTTGGGAGTGCTCTTTTTAACGCAAGAAACTCAAAAATGTTTGCGTCTGGAGGAATCAGTCATCCCTTAGATGTTGGGCCATTTTCTTCAGAAAGGAGCCTCCTCCCAGACAGTGGAAGGAGAGAGATGTTCCCTATGTCATGAGCAGGGTGGGGACTCACAGCTCATTGGTGTTTGTCCCGGTTTCCCTAACACGTCTGAGTCAGGGAGGCTCTGCTGTCAGAGAAAGTGCTAACTGTAATCGTGAGGTGAAAATTGCTCTGTTCGCATCATTGCATTTTATTTCCTCATCTCTAGCAAATAAAAGCTGTTATGAAATGCTATTTTTCCTTTCACCATCTGATGAGTTAATAGGGAGCCCAATTAAATGCAGCACAAGACAAACCAGTCATGTGCATCTCCCACTATCTGACTCCCTTTCAGAACTGTTACATCACCTTTAAGTCATTTCCTTTCCCAGATGAGGCAGCTTCACTTACACCAAAGAGCTTGATCTAAACCAAACAGTCTTACAATAAACCAGACAGCCTCATTTTTGATATCATGGGCCTTTAGCCTCACAGGGGCTTCTTCAGACGGAAGCTGAAACTTCTTACAAAATGTCAAAAAATTTTCATCATCAAAACCTCAAGTGACAACTTGGGGCTGAGTATTATGAGCTTTGTGATTGTGTTTTAAATGACAGAAATTTTCATTTGGTGTAGCAGTCCCCAGGGTGGCAGAAGGAAAGAGAAAAGAAAATATTTCAAAAACCATGTCTCGAGAGACTCTAAGTACTCTCAACTTGATGATTTAGCCGTTGAATTTCTCCATAAACTGCCAATCTGGGGTATGATGAAGCAGAATTTGTGGGTTTCCTTAGAGAAAAGCAAAAGTGCTCCACATATTACACTATAATAGTGAATAGTGAACCTGCGACTCAACACAGATATTATTCAGGAAGGAAATTTTCAGCAACTGCAGCCCAGGTAGAAACACATCCATTGTTTTATATCTCAGACAGGGTGGACCAGATGAGATCTCTTGACTTTGAGCAAAGGAGAGACTTAGAAGAAGCAAATGTAATTCTCCTTACTTTCTTTATGTTGTTTTATATATTACATGAATCAGTAAATCCACAAAGCTAGAAACTGCTATCATGGAAGGCTGTAGCTGTTTATTTACTTGTCTTGAAAGGAGCTGAAAATAAGACAAAGGAAAACCTGGATCAGGATCTGTACCTTAGCAAGGTATATCTTCCCCTGATTGTAGCCCTAGTACTCAGTAATTAGTACTCAGTATTAGCAACTCTTATGAGAGCCATCATGTGGCCTCCCACATCGATTAATGGCCGATCATTATCAATAATTATTAATAATAATAATTAATAAACATAATTAATGGCCTAACATTAACAGCTATCCCTTGGTTTCTTTGAGGACAATGCCAGAACTCATGGATTTATTCTGTACAAATGAGGAATTCCACTCCTCATTAAACAGATATGGTCTGCAGAAGATAATTAACCACTTCTTACAGTTTATCCAACCCACAAAATTTGGGTCAGATATTGGTCGCCATCCACATTAATTGCCCAGAACAGACTGACTGGTTTTGGACCAAATAGTGTCTCACAAGCACTTAATATCCCTGGCATGGCATAAAAGGAAACAGAAACCTGAGAAGAAGGGAAAATTAGAACAGTGGGAAGAAAAACAGTTTTTTAACGGTGCAGTGGACTTTGTCTGTCTAATGAATGCCCTTTGAAAACTACCCATAGTAATAAATTAGGATGTAATATATTGCAGATGGATCAACAGGGGCACACACATAGTCTTAAGTATCTGCCAGGTGTTTGATTTTACATTTGACAGCAAGTCAAAAAGTAACCATGCAAGGACAATTGTCATATAGTTTGCAGGGCTAAAATCTTATTCTAGATTGGAAGGAAAACTAAACCTCTTGGTTGTTCTGTGGAGCAGAATCAGTTGCTATAACTGGCTTTTGATTGAAAACATATTATTAAAAATTTAAATCTGGTCTTTTTTTTCTGCATATAATATTTTGAAGACTTCTTCTAAACAGAAGCATCACTGTGATTCAGTAACTTTAATATAATGTTTTACTTTGACAGAACACATGCTGACAATATTACATTAAAAATATGTCTGGACCTGTCCAACTTCTATAAGGTTCTTTGTGCATAGTCCATCCCATTGGCTTAAATGTTGGATGGTCTCTAGAAAAAAAACTCAGATCACACAGTCTTAAATTAAGTGAAATTTTTGGAGATCTTCACCATCAATTGTGAAGATATACTCAGTATTTTTTTCATGCTTACAGATCAACCAACCAAACAAAAAAGTAAACCCATGAGAATATCTTGTTCTTCCAAAATATATTAAAAATCTACAGAGGAATAAAAAAACCCCCACATGTAAGGATGTTAGAGACATTTTCATTGAACCATTTGTCTAGATTCCTGCTGCTGCCAGTGTTCCAGTTTTTACAGCTTCTCAAAGAAGTCTGGAATGATTAGCCACTTCCTGAGTTCCAGTCATGCTTCCTATCCATGTCTTAGTCATTTTGCTTTATTGTTCCTCTCATCCATGTTTCTGTTTCTCAAAAAAACCCAACCAAATAAGAAAACCCCAAAGCCAACTGCAGTAGTTTTGAGAATCTCCCAGTTCTTGCACATATATAATGTAGCAAAGGGTATCTGCACACCCCTTGCCCCAGTGCCAGCACACTGAAACAGGAAGGCAGCCCCTGGCAGCTGAATGGTTTCAACTGCAATGTGTTGGGCAATATAAAAGGGTTTACTCCCAAGTCCAAACAACTTCTAATAGTCACCGTTGGAGCTGGGGTACTTACACAGCAGGACCTGTGGTCTGACTTTTTCATTCTTACAGTGCTTATTCCTGAGTTTCTCCAGATGCTATTTACTGTGATCTTGGAGTAAAAAGTGTGCAGGACAGTCTTTGCTTGGCACCAGGTATGAATCTTATTTATTTAAATTATTCTCTCCTAGTTTGCAGCTGATGCTGCAGGTAGGGTCGCACTGGAGCTGTTGTGGTCTCTAACATTTGGCTGTGTCTGGGACAGTGCTCTGCAAACAGAACACTGTGGATTATCAGTGCATTTCTGTTGCTGACTCTGGTCAAATGTAATATTTTTAATTGAATTTTGACAGCTATGGTCTAGTGAAAACGCCTATGCTCTGCATTAGGCAGCTCATGACCTAAAACTGTGAGAGCTACAGCAGAATCTCTGCTAATAATAAACAGTAGTAAAAGTCAGCCAGACAAAACTGAAGAATGGAAAAAAGAACAGTACGATGCAGGGAAGTTCTCTTTCCACTTACTTTTATTTTTTACTGTATTTAGAGGACTTTTACAGTTTCTCTGCCTTGAGTAATAATTTTGAACATAGAAATTCATTTCTACAGAGTGAAGTTCACAAGTATTCCTACTGACTTGAGGAGAATTAGGATCAGGAACAATGATTTGGTTTCTCCTCCTTACCAACTTTTCCTGCCTTAGGAGTGTTCTTCTGCTCAGACATTTCTATTTTGAGTCTTTTCTTCCCCACAGATCCCTGCAACATGCTGAGGATAGGCTTCAACTGCATCCAACATGTTGCCATGAGAGGTGATTTGTTCTGCAAGCAAGGAAGAATGTTTTATTGTTCTGGCACTTTGTCTCTTTGGATATGGTTTCGAAACCAAATAATATGTTGAAAATATACTTCAACAGAAATGAAGCCCAAGAATCCTCATTTTTGCTTATTTTATTCAGTATTTGTGAGACTTCTAGCAAAGCTAACACTTCATAGCTTTAATGGAAGCCCTTCAATAAAAATGAAGATAGACAAACAGTATCCAGGATTGTCACTACAGGTCAGAGCTTGTTGTAGTTCTACTGATTTTGTGGAAGGCTTTCACTCTTTTAACTGTTTTTGTCCTTTGAAAAGACAAAAAACTCTTCAGTATTTCTATGCTAAGAGTTAAGACCCATGAAAATCAGAAACTGTCTCAGTAGATATAAGCAGTTATGAAGGCAGTTTGCTTCCAAAAATTTTGCCTGCAATTGCCCATAGCAAATAAAATTGCTTTCAAGAGTTACACCCTCAAACTCTGCCTATTTTTTCATGGCATGAAACAGAATAGAATTTGCTTCTCAAAGCTGTAGGCCAGAAAGTGTGGGGGGTTTTTGTAAAAGGGCAAAAGTAAAAAAGACAAAAAATTCTATGATTGAAGAACATTGTAAACTGTTGTTAATTTCAAACTTCAAGCTTTGAAGCTATTTAACCCTACAGTAACAATTTCAGGGAAGGTGACAGCTATTTCTGGTATTTTTCTGGGTATTTCTGGAAACAGTCTGGCTACTCTGTCAGCATGGGCCTCATTTGCACAGAGACAAAATTGAGGCAATTATTTCTGTGTGTTCAAAATAATAGAGAGAATTACACTGGCAACTAACATCACATCACCTCAGAATCCACAGGATCCATCATCATGAACTTTATAATTAAAGCCTTGTCTAAATGGAAGAAACTTTCCCTGCAGAACTTTTCTCAGCTCACACAATTTTAGAAAAATAAATGCACTAAAATACTCAGATTTTGTGTAAGGTCATCTTGAGAAGTAAATGGAACTGGAAAGTTTATTCCAAGACTTGAGCACAAAAATTCACAAGAAACACTTTCTGTTGTTAGCATGAATATCATTAACTCAAGCCACAAAAACATTAGTGTACAAACAACTGCACAAAGATGAGGTCTATCTTTACTGGAGCCAGAATAAACCCTCGATTTTTCCATTCCTCAGTTCCTTCCCATGCACACAGGGCAAAGTGCATTGCAGGTAAAATGACATGCAGTGGTGACCTAAGTGACAAGTCTCCCACAGAAACATTGGTTTCTTCCTTCACAGATTTCTTACTATTGTTCTTTCAGACAACATGCTAAAAAATCATAGATAATTGGGGAAGATAAAGAACACAATCTTCCATAAGTGGAAGAAAAACGTGGTAACTTGGACTTTTTAACAGTCTGAATGGACAAAAGTTTTATTGTGGATTCAGAATGGGAACCAAAATAAAGCCAATTATGCTCTTTTGCCTGTAAGAAGAGGGAATAGTTAGAAAAAAGTCATAACTTTAAAGATCAAGAAACCGAATGTGAAATGCTATTGGTCAGCAACACTTACTATCCATGATTTTTGGTTTTACAGGATAAAATTCTGACTTAGTGAAACCGATAGCAAAATTTCTGCTGCTGTAGAGCAAGAGTTCATACAAAAATCTGATGACTCATGTGTCATAAGGCAAAGTACATTTTCATATTCCAAACTCAAGCTAAAAAATTGATGCCAGTAAGTGATAGCTGTTTTCTTGAGTGATGCATTAACTAAATTGTTGGTTTTCACATCACACTTTGAATAACCTGTGTTTGTGAGAGATGGCAGATAGAAAAAGCACTTTCTCTTTCTATAGAAGGCCAGTCTGGTTTAGAAATCTCTAAAGTTGGATGCAAATCAAAACTTGTGGTTTCAGTCCATCTCTGGCATATTTTGCCCTACCATTTCAATTCCCTTTCCACTAAGGAATATACACAAGGAAACACTGTCCAAATCCAGCAGCCTATTTTGGAGGAGTTATTCAACTCAAACCTTCAACAAAGTGAAATTCATGGCACTGAGCCAAATGGTGGTTTATTCATGCCTTTCTATCAGCAATCTATTTGAACTGCTTGAGACTGCCTGAATAAATATCTGGCCCCTGCTGTTTGCCACTGAGATCAGCCTTCACTCCTGGCAGCATCCACGAGACGAACCCTGCAGTGTTTTCTCCTGTGCCCACCGAGCTCTTCCTGTGCTGTGCTTGACACCTGGAGCTCCTGGCCCCTCTGTACTTCACATCTGATCTCTGTGTTCTCCTTGAACTGCTGTCCTGTACTTTGACATGAGCTGCTGGAGCACCTGGCTTCACTCACCTACCAAACTTTGTGACTACCCCTCAAAAAATAACACATTCTTCCTCAAAACACAATACTGCACCATTTTTAGCCATAAGCCCTGAGGAGTTATATACTTGATAATTCATCTGGCAAAATGCTCCAGACTTTCCCACATTCTGGGACGACTATCTCATCATAATTTTGTAAATTGTACTGACTCTCATTATCTTTATTTTATTCTCCTTTTGTAGGTTATTTGTGATTTACTATTACAGTAATGGCTTGTTCCATACATTTTTCCAGTGGCTACTTTGCTCCAAGCACACCATTGTTTTCTCAGACCAACCCTGGCAAATTAAAATATATGTCTGTGTGTATTCTATTAATTTGTACTATGTTTAAATTATCCGCTTCAAATATCTTTAAATGACATGTAGATTTTAGACCAATGTATTTACTCTCCATTTTGTTTCCCCCAGTCTCTAGGCATTTAGAACCTTGCTGGTTCTGGCCTTTTATCAGGAGTGTTACTGTTGATATTTGTTGCAACCCTACTCATTAACCTCGGGAAAAAACCACGCAGTTTAAATGCTTTTGCAAGACTTGCCTGTTCTACACCAACAACTGAGGTTGCCAGGTGCTTTTGTTTATTTAATTCCCTCCTCCTTTCCTTTTTCCCAACAGAAACTGTGGTAATTCAGGCTTTTAGAAAATACTTGGAAACATGATATTTTGCATTAAAAAACTAGGCCATGCTCATATTGCCAGCAATACATGTTTGAAGTATCAACACAAAACGCCTAAAAGAAACAAAATATTAATAAAGAAATCTGCATTAAAACACTCTTTCAAGACAAGCCAGCTGTCTTTCTTATCCTGAAAAAAAGCCAGGAAACCCAGATGTGGAGCTAATCAAATTGTTCATTATAAATGAGCTACCTGGCAATATTAGCTATTTTTCCCCCTTAATAATACAGAAAAAACCCATGATTTTTACATACTTATTTATTATTTGACTTCATCCAATACTTCATGCAGGCAACTGCTCTGATTCATTGTCTAGGCATTAGCCATTAGTGGTCTAAATTGACAAAGCAATGTCAGGACTGAGAAGCCATTGTAATACAGAATTTTCCACTGTGCTTCTCTGTTATCTGAAGACAGACAAGAGGCAGACTGTCATTCAGGAAAAACATTTCCATGAAGAAATTTATTCATGTGATCAATAGCTCTTAATTTCTTTGGCATCTTGCAGCAGATACCTAGCACAAGCTGGCTGCTGAAGCTGGGTGAAGGAGAAATGGCCCCAGCTGCCAGTGCTGACTGCCCATACCCTTGCTCCCCAGATACTCAGTGAACATACACGGAACTCACTTTTTATTTAATCTGCCTGATTTGCACATACAACATTTTCACTGCATTCCTTGAGAGGAAAGGACCTGTGGCCATCTCACCATGGAGATTTGGCACAATCTGCCAAACCACTGTTATGAGTCTTGCTCATCAAAAGGACACCCAAGGCATGAGTACAGCTTAATAAATTCAAGATAATAATGGTCAATGATTAGTCAATCAATTAATTGACAGCTTAAATTAATATTTTGCAGCTCATTCTAAAGACTTGAGGGTAATCATCTCCATCTACCATATCTCGGAGGGAGAGGGAATATCAGGTAGCTCAGGGCATTAGTGGGACAGAAGCCACTCTGAGAAGACAGAGTATCTCATTGAACATGAAGTTTTTCAAGTCTGAAAGCAATGAAGGTCAGTGAATATCATTTGCAGAAACCTTTGTTTCCTTTCCTACTCATGTTTATTGAACTGTAGTTCAACTTCATCACAGTTATACCACACTTATTTCATGGCTACACTATTCTTACATTCAAAGGAGTGCTGCAAAAAAAAAGGCACTCTTATTACACATGAGTGTTGCAAATACATGTTTGGTTTTACAAGGTATCTGGCATGAAGTTCTATTTAACTCTGTATATAGCCACAACTGAAGATTCAGCTGGGACTAGGCTGAGCTGTTGCATGAGAAGTCCTAACATGAAAACTGAAGGTAGTGTTTTTTCTTCTGAGTACTGTCAGCTAGGTACTCCTGTTACACATTTTTTTAAAAAAAAGCAGTGGCTAATTTACGATTTATGACTAGAGTATAATCAGTCCTATTGTTGGCAGAAACACCATCCCTGGAGCTGTTCAAGAGGTGTCTGGATTTGGTGCTGGGTGCTGTGGTCCAATGGATGAGGGGTTACAGTGTAGTGCTGGGCTGATGGTTGGACTGACTGATCTTAAAGGTCTCTTCCAACCTTGCTGATTCTATGAAAGCATCAGCAATTCAACTGTGTTTTTGACAATACTATAACAGATCAGGAACTCTGCAGTAGGTAAAGTAAAATCTCTTTCCATTTAAGGTCAATTTTTTAAATGCTCTAAAATTCACTGATTTCTCATTTCCTAGAAACTACATGGTATTTCATTAACAGAGAGCTGCACTAGCCTACCTGGGGTCATTTGAATGTCAGAATCATGTGACACAGTTTCTTTTATCTCCTCTTTCCCCTCTCTCTTTACCACTTACCAGAGTTGGGAATCAATCTCTCTCTCTCAGATTTTCCTCACAGTTGACCAGCCATTTATTCCAGGCTACTTGCAGCTCCCACTGCTTCACAGGGAAGGAAAGGAAGCACAGTATTAACAAAAAACAAAGAGCTGGCAATTGTAAGTAGCTGCAAACCTGATTCACAACCTAGAAAATCATATTGTGTGTGAACAGTGAGAATGCACAAGGGTCTGTAGATTGGCAGCTTTCATTGTAATTGGAGGATTTTTGAGGATATCCAATATTCAGCCAACATCCTTTCAGATCCAAGTAGGACAGACATGAAGGGAGCATAGCATCTTGCTAAAGTCTGCCTCTGTCACAGCACTTTTAATTGAAGTGGAGAAGTAATTTTAAAACAGCCTATAAGTTGGAAAACAATCAAAATTTCAAAAAAGAAAACAAATTTTGCATGTGAATACTTATAAGCCTGGGATCATGGAAAAGGGAGAAAGTTTGATGCCTCGGTAACTAGAATACAGGAATGAGTGGAGAGGGAAGGTGATGTTGGAAGAGGATGAATAATGGAGGTTCAAATGCACCAAGCATAAGAGCAGAAAATGGTCACTGACTGCTATGAGCAGATAATTGTCACACTGCCAGCTCCTGAAGAGCAAAACTGAGCAGCTGCTCACTACAATTATTCCTTCTTAGGATCTTTTTCTTTCTTTGGATACTTGAGCTCTCATGAATGTGCCTTATTCCAAAAGCAGAGAATAACCTGAGCTCTGCATTAATCAGAATCATCAGGGAAATAAATTTTGGCAGGATTATTTTTGCTTGGAAGAAATATTGATATTTATTCAAGGAATTTTTTTTCTACTGGGTTCAATCAAGAATTTCTTGTAGACACTAGAGACAGGCCTGATATCACTTGCTGAGGATCTACCTCAGATGCACTTTCTTAGATGGCAAATTCTGCAGTGTATATATATCTGCTTGTATCTACTTGGCAAAACAGAATGGCAGTCTGTGGCAAGATTCCTAAATAGAATTTTAACATAGCCATATGATGCCCAAAATTTTTTTTCCTTTTGCTATCTGAATAATGTGAGTTCAACCACTGCCCGGTTTCCTTCTAGACAACCAGTCAGAAACAGCCCGAGCTTCTTATGTGTCATCATGAATGAGAAAAAACAAGCCAGCAGCAGGCTAGGAAGTTATTCACAAACCCAGAGTGCTGGTCTCTTCCTGTCTGCTAAACCAGAGAATGTTGAACTCAGGGACCTTCTGCTTGCTGAAGATTGTACAGTGGATGCTGGTATGCTGTGTCGGGCTTGGTGGGACACTTTGTAGAGCAGACACTGTGGATTTAAGAAGAATCTTTGATTCACACTTTACTGGTGGTTACAAGTCAGTCCCCTAACTTGATATAAACGGTCTCTATAATTCCAGGTTATTAAGCTTATCAGGAAATAATGTTTTTTGTTGGGTTTTTTTTTTGTGTGTGGTTTGGTTTTTTTAAAGGATTTGCTTTGATCATTAACCAGATGCTGGAACATATTTGATTTAAAGTCTTCATGATAGCAAGGATTGATAATCTGAGCTTTCTTGCTTCTGTCAAGAATATTTCCAAGTCAGCAAGTTGTGTCTGCAAGCTGTTAGCAGCTGGTGATAGCTCTCAATTTGCTGTGGGAGGAACAGGACTTTGGCAGGCTTCCTCACAACATGGAAATGCAGTTATGTGGCAACAAGGATATCAAGTAGTGTCTGTCCCTCGCCACTCGGTGTCGAGGACATCAGCCACTGTGGAGATGGGGAGGGGGGTGGCAGGAAGAGCCAGGCACTCTGGGGAAAGGGGAGAGACTGGGGATGGGATGAGAAGGGTAATCAGGGAGGAGGACGAGGAGGATTCAAGTGCAGAGATAGATAGGAACTGATCATGGCAGAGAGTTGGGGTGGCAGGAAGAAAGGAGAGCTCATTACCAGGATGGCAGAGGAGTTTGCCATCCTCCAGGCTCCATGAAGGGCTGAATCTCAGCTGAAGAGCACCTCCTAGAAAAGGAACAGATCCTATGCCCTTACCTTCTGACATGAACTTTAGGGTTCCCTAAAGTCCACAGATTGTTTTACTTACTGGTAAAATAATGAGGGTAGAATCTGTCTCTGACTCCTCCACACAGCAACACAGACAGCTGGCTCCAGGCCACCCACAAAGCTCCATCAACTGTGAACCATAAAATTATGCCAACTCAAGAGGCAGGCTCCACATCTTGCTGTCATGGTGATATACCACTGTGGACATTTGCAAAAATTTCATTTGGTGGCTGCAGAATTAGCTGTGTGTGCTGAGATCACACACTCTGGTCACTGAGGTAAAAGCAGTGGAAGGAACAGCTAGAAACCCATGATTTCTTTGAGTCAATTATGCAGAATGAGTTTCTCTCAACATCAAGAAAGAAGCAGTACAAATTCTTCAGTTTAAAGTGGGGAACCCTAAAATTTCATAGCAGTAGAAGCTTTCCTTTGGTACTGCAATAGGAACATGTTGTAAGAGAGTCAATATCCATGGCAGTTAAAAAAACAATGATCTCTTGATAAAAGTTTTCTTTGGTGACTCTGAATGATGTTGTAGCTCTGGCCTCACTGTCAGCAGCAAAACACTTTCCCAGTGCTCTGTAAGTGGCAGATCTTAACTCCCTTTTGGATACTATTAGAGATACTCTTAGACATATCTTTTGCTAATTTGCAGATTTGTCTGCACAGCTTTGTCCATGTTGTCCAATCCAATTCCAATCTAATTCTCCCTCAATGATATTTCGCAAAAGTCTTAGTCTGATCATGCCCTAGTATCCAATTCAGTTTGGGAGATGTTTCTATTCAGACTTCCTCTACATTACAAAATGTTTTCAACATTATGTTCAGAAAACATTTAGAAGTATTTTTCCTCTCCTACCAAATAACTCCATAATTAATACAGCTTTTGTTTTCTTTGAAATCAACAATATGGTTTCTGCAGGTAAAATACCACTGGTGGAATGTGAACCACCTCATGCTATGGGCAGAGAAAATTTTAAGAATAATTTATTGCTTAGTGCATTTGTGTGGTGCACAAAAGGTAAAGACAAGAACACCCCCAAACTTGCCATTTTATGTTTAATTTGGTATATGACCACAGTTATCTAAGGGGAAAGAGTAAGGCGCTGTAGAAAGAATGAATGGAAGTGGAGAAAAAAAAAAGGAGAAAATGAGCTATAAAACCTTTTGCAATCTACAGAGAGAAGTTCTGGCTAAAAGCACACAGGAGTCCTTTCAGGCCAGCTCCCAAATTCCTCCTTCTTTGAACATTTTGTAAACAGATGTGGAATCTTCAGCACAGAAAGAGGTGATGGATGAGAAGCACTGAAGACCAAAAGTGGTTAAGGAGCCAACAGCCCTTTTAAAGAAAGGATCTAGTCATCCAGAAGAAGGCAAGACTGAATTTCTAACAGAATTAGATATCACCTGGTAGAACACAACAATGTATAAACCTGATGAGCCAATGCCTGGGGGAATTCCCAGTGCTATGCACCCTGGCTCCACTCTATCTGACTCTCTGGGGAGTGCATGGGGAGAATTAAATATCTGTAGAGGGATCTGTTAGGGCCTGGCCAACTGTGCTGGGAACTGCTGAACTAGCCACAAGCTAAACGTGGTGAGCCAAGGGCTTCATTCTACACCCAGCCCAAAGCGCTGCTGCGGCAGCCTGGGTGGGAGCTGCAGCCAGCCCTGGGTCCTGCCCTGCTTCTGTGGTCTGATGCCCACAAACCTGTGTATGCCACTGTCATCCCTCCCCCTGCTGCCAGCTTGTCTCCTCCAGCCTCTCAGGAAGGTGTCAGGTCTTCAGGAGGTGACAGGAACACTGAGACAGGCTCATTCACGGCATGTCAGAAACCCAGGCAACCAAAATCTTATGCTTAAGATGCCTGTTCTTCTTTCTGTTTCTTTCTTTGACATCTTCTAGCTATTCCAGACATTTAACCAGTCAAGCAGATGAAAACAAACAAAATATAATCAAAGCAACTCAAAGACCTGTTCAAAGTAGTTTGCAGGCAAAGGTTTGGGTAATACAGTTGCTGTTGCTAATTCTTTATTTTCCCCTCATCAAAAGCAACGGCATGTTCTTTATCTTCCCAATGCCATCAAAGCAACTGAGATAAGAAGGAAGAGCCACTCTTTACGTTCATGCACATCACAGTGAGCTCACAGCACTGCTTACAGTCTGTGGAGTCAAAGGGATCTATGAAAAAAGACCTCTATCCCAAGCAGGTAGCAAGAGAGAGTTTAGGCTTGCAAGACATTGAGATTTTGGGGGAGGAGGAGAAAATATTATTCACTTTGGAACTCTAGTAAATTTGAAAGCATTTATATTATACCAGCGTGCCTAAATTTGTTAGAAAGAGGACTTGAAGCCAGGCAATATACACGGATAAAACCCTCGATTAGAGTAATATATTGACAGAAACTGAAAAAAAACTTCATCATTTTGGTATAGTTCATTTTGTTCTGTAATATGCTAGTCCAATATAAACAATTTGCCACCAGCATAATTGCCTGTTCCCTTGAGTATTTTCTGTGTTGCTGTTTCAATTATACCACTGTAGTTAAAGTGGCAAAACTATCAAATACAGACAAGCCTCTTTAGAGGCAGCTCAAACTGCCTGCCAAATAGGGATTTGTATTGCTCAAATAAACTCCACACAAACAAAATATTCAAAGGCTTCCAGTCAATAAACGTCAATGATATTAGTTCATAGACTGCCAGCCAGTGTGGGCCAGCTGTGCAGGGGCAGTCAGGGGCCCAAATTAGGAGAGGCAGCAAGTGGAGTCTGCAAAACTGCCTAACCAGTGCAGGAGGCAAAGTGCCACCAGCTTTCCCCAAGTGTGTATTGTTACACACCTGACTACCTTTGTACTCCTGCCTTAAGAGCACGAATTTCAACAACAGATTATGCTAATGCTCTGGTAAAAGCAATTTACCTAATCCTCACACCTGAAAGCATTCTGAAGTAAAATACAAACATCCTTTGAAGGTCTCTGAGGCTATCCATTTAAAATTTGTCATCAACAAAAATGTTTGGATATCAACAGAAGGTGGGTACCAAGCCAGGGAAGATACCAAAAGGGTGTGATGACCCAGGTCAGGTCACAGGCATACACTGGGGGCTCTCCCGTCCTGCTCTCCCTGCTGCTCCCATCTCCACTCCCTGCGTGTGTTCCTCCCTTCCACACTGAACCACCTGCAGGGCAAATCTGAAGAGTCAGCCTTGGAGTCCTTGTCAGGACACAGAATCTGTGCCACCACCTCAGCTGCGTGTGGCACCTGCAGGTTGGGAAGGGCACCTCAGCTGAGTAAAACAAAGTGTGATCTTTCATCAGCAGGATTAGGAGCCAGGCTTAAGTTAACACAGAGCTGCAGCCTGCTTTCCTGTGTCAAAGGTTGCACAGACTGGCATATCCTGGTGCTTGAAACAGCTGAAGTGAAAGAAGCAGTAAAGCATTAAGTTTTGCGTGGGAAAGAAAGAGAGGTGTATGGACTAGGGTCCATACACTCTCAGGATCCCTTCCAATCCTGCTCAAGGATTCTCCACTGTGAGATGTAAATGCTGGCACACACAAGAACAAACCTTGTGCTGTGTTTGCTGGCAGTTTGAGCAACCCTGTTCCTTTCTCTGTCACAGCTCATGTAGTCCTGACAGCAGTACTGTGGTTCTCATGTCCCAGCTGTACCCCAGCATTAGAGGTCATAGTAAGATTTAAACATTGAAGGATCAAAACAAAACCTTGACTTGAGGTTTATTGTTTTTTTTAAGAGGTGTTCTCGCTGGAGAAGTGGATCCCAAGGGCAATGCTTTCTCATTTATTACAGGGTGCATTTTCTTGAGGAAGGGGACCCAGACTAAGATGGTTCCAAAAAGATGTTCTCATTTTTATCCTGATCTGATTTTTTTTAATTTGCAAATTCCCCAGAAAATTCTGTGGTCTCTGAGGAAAATCCCAGCCTCTCTTCAGCAATGAATTTGGTATTACTGAAGATCTGCTGGGAAATTTTTGAAGAACCCTGATTTAAGTGTTCTTTGTGGTAATGGTTTAACAAGAGTACAGCTTTACCATTTTTGCATAGCTCTGAAATAGAACAGACTCCTTCTGCTACAATCTTCTCATAAAGCTGGCATCAGGCTCTTGAGACAAAAGACAGAAATTACCTTTTCATAAAATCATTCTGTGTTGCAGGCCTGCATGTCACATTAGTCACATTAATATTTCATGTTGTAACAGATTTATGCATTGGATGCAAATCTCATCATTACCTCGTACAGCAACCTTGGGTGGAGTGACCCAAATTCTGTTCGTTTAGGGCTGGGCTGGAAGAGATTGTTCTGGAACAATCTGCTCTGGTCAGTCTGTGTGCTGTGGGGACAAACTATAGCCAGTGTCAAAAAGCTCTCCTAAATGCAACCAAGTGTAGCCATCAGACACTCAACACCAACTATTTCATCCTGTTTCGCCCATTTCTGTTCCAAGTGGACTCTACTCCTTGATAATACAGACATTGCTCTTCTGGGGCTCCACTGTCTCTCTTCTCCTTTTCCTGCTCTTTCCATTTCTGTTTGCCACACTCTCTTTTATTATCATTAATTTAAAAACCTATCAAACAGATTTGATTTAAGCAAGATTTGTGGAGTGGTAATTTCCCAACATTTCCTCTGTGGGTTTTTTGGGGCTAATTTTTAATATTTTGCTTTACTTAAAAAAATATTTTTCAAATTATTGCATTTTCATATTTTCACTATACTTTTTAGGCACATATTTGTGTCTGAATAATTCCAAGTCTTCTAATAACATAATTGCAAGTCTGATTTTAAATAATTTGCAGTATTAAGCAGTTAAGGACATCAGTTATATGAGAAATAGAGGTACTCAGGAGACTCAAATGACTTCTCTTGAAATAAGATTTGGGGCTAAATTGGAACACTTCTGCATCCCACATATCTGTAATATTTGATGACCCACAATTTTAGTCAGGTTTGGGACAATATAGGGTTTATCTGTGTGTGACAGAGAATATTGTCCTCAGACACACCAGTGACAAATTTTAGGCTATACTCAGTAACACAGAAGACCTTTTAAAACATAATTTTAAGTGGAGATTTCCAATTTACCCTGTGGCAATTAAATTAGGAATTTGAGAATTCTATGGAGAAAAGGAACCCATGTCTCCAGGTAGCACTTTGGCCATTTAAAGTCCAAATCACCCACTGGAGATGCTCATATTCCTTAGTGGAGCACTCTGCTGCCCACAACGGCCTGTCCACTTGGAAATAGGCAATGGCATGATAGACTTGCACCAACAAGAAATTAAATAGTTTTCTTTTTTGAGAAACCATTCTCCTCTTTTTATATGATGAGGACAACAAAGTCATTTTGTCAGATATGTATTCTGTTTGCCTCAGGTTTGAGAATGCATGTTATCAAAACAAACATTTGGAAGAGCTTTAAAAGTTTGGGGTTATTTTTTCTTCAAGGATTTCCAGGGATTCCTCAGTGAGACTTTTTACATTAATTAGTTCTAAACAGAAGTCAATGCTGCACCTTTACGAATATTCTTCATGACAGAATGGGAAAATACCTACTAAAAAGATATAGTCTTCTAGAAACACCATGATGTTAATGGAAAAGTGCTTTCATCCAGGAGATCAGAGCTTAGTGTGCCAGGGTTCTGTTCCCCAGTCTACCAGAGAAAATAGTGTGACCATCTGTGCTTAATATATTCAATCCTTGAAACACACAGATAACTGACCATTACTGAAGGCTTTGACTTGAACCTATGATGCTTCAATTACTCTTGTGTAAAGTGTAAGTAACAACACTTCCCTACATGAGAAGGGTGTTTTAAGTAGTTCCATTCCTGAGGAGAAAGGGCAGCAATATTTAAGTCAAGGAATCACTCATTGCATTGTGACTGTGATATTATGACTCCATAGCTGACAGATATAATAAAGATCTGCAAGAAACTTGACTGTGCCTGCCAACATTCATGCAAGTTGAAAGTGAGTTGCAGTAGCATTATCTGAATAATCAAATACTTATTCTTTGGCATTAAAACCCACTGTGACTTAAAAATATATGTTTTTCTCAAGACCACCAAGAGAGCAGGATCTGCATGAGGGCTAATTACTGATCTCTGACATATACAATTGTGCAACAGCATTTCAGCAAGGTTAGCCAAACCTCATGCTTTTATATGTTTCACACAGTGCCAGAGATTCCTCTTCCAAGTCCAAGTTTGGCCTCTTTATTTTACAATAATTCTGTGCCTGGGAATCTGAACAAAGGCCACCAGAAACTTGAAATCCAGATATGAAGTCCAGAGTAAACAACAGACCAAAGTCAAACTCACTCACACTGGCCTGTTGTTGGCACAGACGTGTCATCACATTTGCAAGAGTCCAGACCCCCATAGATGCTCTTACTTCTTAATCTCAATTTTTAGGTAAGGATATGCCTTTCAGGATTGTTTTAGAGCCAAGATACCCATGATTATTGAAGGAGTTTCTAAGAGATTGCAAATTGAACATTTTCTCCCCATAGAAAAGCCTTATTTTCTGTGAAATGCAACCTGCAGAAAAGCTATCGTATGATACTACAAAA
Source organism: Polioptila caerulea (assembly GCA_013397295.1). Taxonomy (NCBI): domain Eukaryota; kingdom Metazoa; phylum Chordata; class Aves; order Passeriformes; family Certhiidae; genus Polioptila; species Polioptila caerulea. The sequence goes on from VYXF01001702.1 coordinate 509,041, forward strand.
GAGTCAGTGGAATGTCCTCTGTCCATTATCAGATTCTCCACCTACCTGCTTTCTTTCCTCTTCTTTATCCTCTCTCAAAAATGACATAATTTAAATCACTTTCCTTTCTGGAAAGTTTTGACACGTTTTTATCAGATGAGTCAGGCCTATGTATCACTTTCACGGCAGACTGGCACTGAGGGATCCTCTGCCTTACAAATGAGCCAACAGCACAAGATCTTGTCTGGGCAAAGCACACTCTTCCTCATAGGCACTTCCAACTTTCCCACCATTCCCATCACAGCAGATACATTTGGCATCTATCTCCTCCCTAGAAGCTATTTGTTAAGAAAATACATATTTTCATTTTTACCAGGGTGTTTTAAATGGTCCTACTCCATGCATAGCAATGGTCACACTACTACAAGAGTAGAGATTACTTCCTTTTGCACTTCAACATCTCATAGTTTATGATCTTATGATCTCATGATGAAAGAGGTATCTCTTTCCTCTGCCTGAAGCAGCCATGGGATTTATTTTCAGTCTAAAGACAGAAGTGACTATAAGGAGCTTGACACGGCCATGAGGTTATTTGCATCTGGGGTTTTTTTCTGCTTGTTTGTACAGGGTGAACTTGTGAATCTACAATCTTTGTGTAACAAATCCTGAAAGAACTTTTCACCTTTCCCTCTTTCCTCAAAGGAAAAAGTGGTTGTAACAAATAACCTTGGTAAAATAATGACTATATTTGTAGACAGGTCACATTTTCATCAATGCAAAGGACTTTGAAGTTGACGTAAGAAGCACCTAACTGAATGCACAACACTATTGCTGTATATGAATATATCACCTTTGCTGAGTAAAACTTTTATTCCTGGCCTGTACCAATGCTACCATTCAGAAAGCAAACTAAATGGCATACATTTTCCAACACCAATTCCAAGGTAATATGTGTCCATCTATCTTTGCAGAACATTTTGGGCAACATCAATGTGATGGCAGTAGAAGAAAAAACACTGATGTTACTGATAGGCCTAGCTGAGACTGAGAAAGAAAAGTTTCAAACCTCTGACAAAGGCAGAGCCTAAAGACTGCAGTTCACAAAATATTGCCAAGTGTTCTACCACTATTGCATTTTGACACAACCGAAAAATGTAATGGAGCTGAACTCAAATTAAGACTGGTATTTCTTTGGTTTTGCTCAAGGAATAAGAATGAAAGCTGTTCAAAACATTTGTATCAAATCAGTGTGCCAGAAAATTGAGTTTGACTAAGAGAAAATGTCATTGCTGACAGCAGGTACATTTGTACTTTCCCATATTCTTTCTTTTTTTTTAAGTTGTACTCCCAAAGAAATGACATTTTCTTATTTCTCTGAAAAATCTCTTCCTTTTGGTTAAATATTCCTGCAAATTTAGACACACCTTCTCATTCTCATTGCATAAGCTTTCACCTACTTGACTATCATCAGACTGTTCTTTGTAGAAACATTCATACACTTTCTACCTCTAATACTCCTCCCACTGTAGTGAGCTGAACTGATCCCGTACGCATTTGGCTCTCACAAAAGTTTTATGTGGTTTAGCAGCCAATTAGTACCAGTTAGCCCGAACCTAAATTCTGAAATCCTCATCCACAACCTCCAAGTATTTCTATAAGGAGAAGTCAGGTCTTTCTTTGGTTGTTCTTCCTCATCAGTGACCCTTTGCTTTATCAGTCAGATCTGGGAACCACATGCTTGAGTGATGTCTGCACATTTTTGGACAACCTTAGCACTAAGTCTGGCATTCCCCCAGGACACCTGTACAATACCTGGACTGGCTGCCCACAAACTTCTGATTTCACAGAATTCCACATCCTCTGGCAGGACTCTCTACAGATGTAGGAGTCTGTCCTAAAACTATCATGATGATTAACAGAGAATATGAGAAAGAATTCTCATCATTCAACTTTGTAAATAGTTTTGCAACTACTAAGAGGAGCTTCAAATGTAGAAGTTGCTCTACCTTCAGCTCTCTCAGGGCAGTGTAACACTGCTGTTACTGTTCCCTTGCACAGCACAGGTAGTGCAGCAATGCACCAGTGACCCAGAAACGTTGAATACAGTACCCAGAACCTTGCCTCAGAACTAACTGGAGGAAAGACAGGATAGACCACCAATGGCTCAGCAATTGTACCATTGTGTTGTCAAGATTTACTGGGTCAGGTAAGCAGTGGTCTGCTCGGTTGCAGGCCACTGAAAGGGATGGGAAACCTGAGGTGGGGAAAGGCTGATACAGGTGCAGCATCAGGCTGCTCTCTCAAAGACTCTGGAGAGCAGCACTAAGAACAGGTAGTGGTGAATATATGACTAGCTACTTACCAAAGCTATGGGGAATACTTTCCAGGCTGGTCCTAAAAAAACAGACAGGAATACTATGATGAGAAAGATATTAATTTTGTTCAGTTCATTCAGTTCACTGAAAGAGAGAGAACCCATGAGGAAAGACTGCAGAAGCAGCTTGTGCCATCCTGTGGGCTCCTCAGCACAGGTCCACAACTGATGGTTGAACCCTGTAACTCTTCACTCTAATCTCTGTGGATTAAATGAAGCTCATCAAAAGATGAAAGCACCCAGAGGTCCATGACAAAGATAGAGCTGAAAAAAGGCTACAGCAGGTTGATGAACCCTGTTTGTGTCTGCATGGTAGCATGAAGAGGAAATCACATTGAGACAAGCAAAAACCCTTATTTCACTCTGGCTTTTCATTTCCAGAATATGGGTAGTACTGCCCATAACAGCTCTCCCTTAGCTTTGCCCTGGATTAAGCCAGACAGCTGCATACATGACATCATTATCCACAGAGAAGCAAGATTCTCCATGTTCTAATAATATATTTTTAATAAATCCACCAATCCCTCACCAAAGGACCTAAGCAAAGATCTGATGAGTAGGACTTATTTCCACAAGACTGACTAACATGGTGTTTTGCCTCTTCAGAGAGGGCAGAATGTTCAGACATGAACTAATAAAACAATTCCTGAAACTAGTGGTACATGCCCACGTGGCCCTGGGTTCATGAAGACACTCTGCTCATATGGGTGGAGATCAGCAACAAACCAGGGGTGAAGGGACAGGAGAAGGTGGGTGAAGGAGAAATGCCTCAGTGTCAAGGCAGGAGGTGAGACTGTTGCAGAAAAACAAAAGGAACAGGACCCTTGAGAGGGGGAGAGGCTGTGAAGAGGGGAAAACCAATGAGCTGGACTGAAAAGGGCAAAGAGGAAAGGGCTGTGCCTCTCCACTTCATCATAATTCCTACATTTCTGATATTTAGCACTGAAGTATCCAGCTGACACTATGACAGGAAAATCTATCCAGTTAACTGGACTTGTCACCAAAGGGCTATGTCTACACTTCTAGAAGGTATCACTTTAGTTCCTGATGCCAAGGCCCAGAACCTCTGCCAGCATCACCAACAACTCCAGGTAGATGGGGGCTGTAAAAGCTGCTGCTCAGCAGCTCAGCAGAGCGTGCCTGGTGAGGTGATACCTGCAAGGCTCAGGAACAGTAGGGGCTTTGCTTTATCCCAGCTGTACCTGGTTGGAGGAAACATATCTCTTTGTGGTTCTATAAAACACATGTGAACAATTGGACAAGATCAATAATTTTCCTCTCTCACGTCCAAGTTCAGACTCACCCCACTACCATGGGGTCAAGACTGACTTCCATGAACACTGAATTAGTGATAGCAGCTTGGGGCTGAAAAACCTGGCGATTTTTCTCATTACAAATCAGCCTGACACACGGCACAAATAGTCTTTAGGAAGATCCCACATGTATTTCCTGCACAGCTGGTCAGTTAATCCAGAACAGTTCTCCAAATGTATCAACAGATGTGTCCTTGCAGGTGTACACATAACATCTTGGACATCACTGTTTTATCTTCAAGGAAGTAAATCTTTTAATAATTTCAGGTTGGAAAAACCAGATTAAATTGTATTTTCTGTACCAGTCAGCCTCATCAGCTCTAAAAGCAGTTAACTCATTCACTTCTATGATGCCTTTTGGGCTAAGGTTTGTTATTTCTTTGTGCTGTTAATTAGCTGATAACAGTGGCAAGGAGTTGGGGGTGCCGAGGACTGCATTTCTCTTGTGTTTGTGAGAGATAAAGTCTGCACAGCTCTACTGTGGCAGAACAATCAAGCTCCTGAGCAATTAAGGAAATTCGATCAGTCCCACAAATATAAGGTGCAAGACCTCCTTTTGTCCAGGGATCTGGTAAGTGTTTCATGCTTTTATTCAAGAGAATCCACTGGCTGCCTCAAGAAAATGTTTATTAGTTGAGCTACTGAAGTTATGCCTGAGTACCATCCCTACTATTCTCCTCTAAAGCAAAGGGGAGTTCATAACTTAATTTTCTAACTGAAATCTATGGGTTGGACTGCCAGCTCCTAGCAAACATTAACCAGCACTCAGGTTCCTCAGGCAGCACAGACTAGCTGGTTGCACTGGTTACAGGGCTATTTCCATGACCTGAGAAAGGTGAGCTTCACTTTTCCCAGTATCATAATCATATTTAAATAAATGCCTTAGGACTGTTCAGATTCTGACATCTGCTGTCTTCTCCCTCTGTGTTACAAAATGTCTCAGGCTCTCAGGACAGAGTTCAACACCTTCCTGCAATCCACTCCTGGAAACCACCAGCATGCAGAATATCAAAAGGTGATAACCCAAGGTTTGTTTGATCTTATCCAGTTCTTCAGGTGAAGGACTCATACTTCACAGCCCACTTTCTTGTGGTATTTAGTCATTAAAAGCAGAAAATCTTAGAGGATTTCCTCTTAAGTGTCTCCAATTCCCTCAGCAAGTTATCTCTGACGTTCAAATTTGAAAACTTACACAACTGTCTCACTCCAGTTCTTGGAAGTAAACCCTTGTGAATCACAGCTTTTGTGCAATATATACATGCTAAAGTAAAATTAATATCCTCTGTTTAGTCTGAATTCATTGGCTCAATGCCTAGAGTGACTAAGGAAAGAGAGTAGCATTTATAGAACAAAGCTGGAATTAATTCTGCTAGGGAAATGGTCTGTGTTGAGAAAAGGACTGTGAGAGGTGGAAAACAATGGGACTCTCACTATCCAGAAGTCAAGAGTTGTCACATATAAACTGGAGTCTGGGAAGCGGAGAGGACATAACATGCAATAGCCCAGAGAATAAAGGATCTGATCCAAACTCCTTGACTGCCACTGGAAGTTTATATGTTTCTGAGAGTGGGGCTCAGATGACATCTGTATACATTGAGTTTTTTACAGTTGCAGGGCCAAATTCCATTTTCATTCATCCCGGCATTCAAACAGAATTAATCCATCAGGATTTAGACAAAGAGTGGCTCCCCTGTAACCTGTGTGGCTGCTCATACCCAAAGAGGATGTTCCACCCCACCCATTCGGAGTGAAGGAGAAGAAAAAATTGCTCAGCTTATCCATTAAGCCCCCAGTATAAATCTATTAAATGTTTTGGTCATGATTTTAGAACATATAAAAGTAGTTTGAAGATTTTCATGGCAGACATTGTAAGGCTGTAGTGAAGACTATCTCACTGTAAACTAGGTCCATGCCAGCAAATAGCTTTTTGCTGTAACTTCAGCAACAAAAAAAATTCATATTCCCAGAACTGGAAAAATGTTTGAAAGAGATGGACTAATTAAGTGCTGCTAATATTTAAGCAGTTTAGAGTTGAAATACTTTTGGGGTTTAATAATGAAAGAGAATAATGGATATTATGATTGAACTTGGGAATAGTTTAGCTTGAAGGAAAATGTTACAGATTAGAGGCGCTTATACCTGTCTTGGAACCAAAACTTAAACACTGTTCCTATCATAAATATTTCCATAAGCTAATCACTTCAAAGTGGTGAGTTGTGTTTCTTTGGAGTAAAAGAATGGTATATGAAAACAGCAACAATACAGAACAGCCCACCTACTGAGGGCAAATTGTTTTACACACTACAGGCTACAAGATAATCTGTCTTGATGCTTGCATTTAGACAGATGGACTCAAGAGAATGTGATATTTATTTATTAACAAACTCCATAGAATAAAGGGCTTTCTGCAGGAATTAATATAACTCACATAGCTAACTCACTGACAAAAATAGACTGCTTGCTCTTTTTTATTTGCTGAAGTTATTCACTAATCAAACAGATTTAAATATTACTTTCTTGTGTGGCCATATCTTGTTGGAATCAGAGTGTTTTTAAGAGCAATAACAGTCAGCAATGATAACATGGGAATTTATAATTGAAAGAATTTACAAGTGTCATAGAATATTGATTAAAGACATCCCTCAACCCTTGAAAGAGCTGACAAATCAGACCACAGGTAATTTTATGGCTCAAAAAGGAAAGTAAATTTAAAGGAAAGATTTAACCATTCATAACCAGTTTGAGCACGTCATAAAATTTCACCCATCATTAAGCTTTTATACTGCAATTAATAAAACTGCTGGGTACCAGATCTTAGTGTTAGTATGACACTTTATGGATGCTGTTATTGGAAAACTGTTTCTAGGTCCCAAAATTATGATTTTCAGGTACTTTGTTGTTTGCTATCAGTAGTTTAAAATTATGTTTGTAGAGATGACAATATGGAAGGACTAATTCTTTTCTACACAATTTCATAAGTCTGAAATTACTGATTTATGTATTTGCTTCCCCTCTCTTCCCTCCAAAATAAGTGCTGGTATTAAATATTAATAAGCTTTAACAAATCCCATTTCATTCATTTTCAGTTATCAATACAGTGGTAACACAGATGAAGCAAAGCTCTATATAAAGGTAGATTTACTTGGCAATTCAATGCTTCCCATTTCTTTTTAATGCCTTGGGAGGAGGCTTCAAGAGAAAAAATACTGCCATGGGAGGTATATGCCCCCAAGGAATAAACTGAAAGGTTAAAGATGGCAACTGAACAGCATCACTGATCCTGCTGTACCCCTGGGTGGTAACATCAGGTGTCTTCTAGGTGGCAATGAGCACATTCATGGATGCTTGCTACTTTTCCTTACCTGTCATGCATTATGCAATACTTAGTACTCCTAAATTGTGTAGATGCTGCTTGCAGAGTCTCTTGATGCAGAGTGAAAGTGGTTTGGACAGACATGACCCAACAGGCAGAGAGAGGTGCCTATTCCCTACTCTGAAGTAAGTTTGCTCAGTTGACAGAATATTAAGGGCATGATGTGGTTTGTTTCTCTATTCACATGCATATGACTTGTTTCCTTGCATTTTACCAAACTATTTACTACTGACTGGCAACTTTGGGCAATTTATTTTTTTTAAGAATCAGTGCAGGTAGTTTTGCCAGCCTCCTGACATTTTACTTCTAATGCCTTACACTATAAAGCAAAATATTCCTCATTTACTTGCTGAGTTCTAAAATGCAGTCATTCTGTCTCCTCATGAGTGGTTTGCTGCTCTACCTCTTTCTGTTCTGCTGCACTCATCTTGGCATAGCTTGTTTATTCAGTCTTTGCTTTCAGCACAGAAGCCTGCTTGCAGGTGAGGCTCATGGTCATTACTGTCACAGTGTTAACTTTTACCTTGAGTTCCTGCACAAGGTCTGAGATTCGTTTGTATCTGCTGCACTGCTTTGGCAGAAGAGTCTGTTTATTGCCATGACTGAAGTTTGCATACAGAATTCACTCTTAAAAGATTTACTGAACTTTCTAGATATACTTTATTCACTTGTTTTAAACATAAATTGAGTTCATTTTAGTAAAGCGTCTCCAATGCATTTCTTGAAACTTCCTAGCTTAACACCTTCAAACAGTCACACTTTATTGATTTAGATTTTTCTTCATGAAAGACAGTAGAACTGTCTTTTTTTCAGAGATTTTATTTTGATGGTCATTATTATATGAATTGATGAGAGAGTTTAGCAACTACAGTCTCTCTTCAAATCCATTTTGTTCATCTCTGTGAAAGAATAAAAAAGAAAAGGTTATAATACTGTAATAGCAGAAGCTAGATTAACTGAAAGGATTTTTGATCCAGCCTTGAGAGTTTAAAATATTGTGTGCATCATCAGAGCAATGGAAACTGCATGTGTGTGGATTGAATTACAGCAAAAGAAAGGTGAATTAGGAACTAGTTGTCATTTGTTCATGGGAATGAACAACATCAGCACATTGCTGTCAGCCCACTATGTCTTAGCTACAAGTATGTGCACAAACATATACTGCCAATAAGCTCATCTGCAGGAACCCATTAAACAGAGATAACAAGAAGTCTCCTGCTCTGATGTGACATACCTATCTTGAGATAAGTCTCAGTAGTATATATATCATCATTTGTAAGCATTCAAATGCATTCCAGAGATCATCAGCATATAAATGGTGCTCAGGAGAGTTTTGTACTAGCTCTCAAGTCAAATAAAGATTTGAGTCAATGGAGTTTGAAATTTGAGTCCACAATATATATCCAACACCTTTTATATCTACATTAAAATATTAAAAGGATATGCTGTGATGTGAACATGCACACAAATCTCAAGGACCATGCTTTACTAGTGGTGTTTTTTCAGCAGTGTCTGAAGAATTTAGAAATGCTTCAGACTGAGCCATCTTCTAAAGTAGGCCCAAAACCAAGAAGGAGACTGCCTGCCCTAACTCAAGAAAGGATAAGCAGGACTGTATTTGCTAATCAAAGATGACAGCCACAGGTGGATAATAGAGATAACTGTGACCTTAATGATGGTCACTAACAGCCAGGGCACCCAACATCCTTGTATGGGACTGAAAAGGAAAATTCTGAGGCAAAACTTGGAAAAGGGAGTCAGAGTAGGGCTGCATTGCCTGCACAAGCAGTCTGAGCTTGAAATGGGAGACAAGGGTAAGGTCATAGCAGTCCTGGGTTTTGTTATGGCCCAAAAACAAAAAAGCAAAAAACCTCTTCTGCAGGAAGTCACAAGGTTTGGGGGGCAAGGAGATAACCTTTCTGCCAGAGATGTGTTTAGACTTGGAGGTGGTCCTAATGATGCTTTTGGAGTCATTTTAGTCAAGCAGTTTGTTTTTCCCAGGCCTTCCTCTTTCCCTGGACTTCTTTTTTAGAAGACAATGCAAAGCAAAAACAAACTGCAATTAAGTTCAGGTAATACTAAATGTCTGACCCGAATCCACAAACACAAGGGGTCTTTCAAGCTGAAGCTGGAAATTTCATCCCTGTGTCAATGGTCTCAGTATTACTTCAAATGCCAGCTGAGATCATCTAACAAACTGAGACCACAGGTAATTGTGTAAAGAAAACAGAGAACTCTCAGGATGGAGTTGAGACTTTAACTCTGTGTGGTCTGGTTTCTGTTGGCTTTAAAAAAATACAGTATTTCCTATGCCTATTGCAGGGTCCTGAAAGGATGAGTTTAACACAATCCTTTCCTAGTTTGACAAACAAACTGTAATACCAGCTTTGAAAACTGAAAAACCTCCATCTTTCAGGTGTTAACAGTTCAAACAAAAGGTCAGATCTTAAAAGGTGAGCTTATACTGTTCTATTTGCTGTAATTTGCATAGATACAATGCAGGGGACACTTTTCTTTGTGCTTGGGGAAACAAGGAGTTTACATCAAAGAACACTGAAAGGTGTTCTGTAAGTTCACAGAGCAAGAAACCCCTTTGGTCTACATATCGGGATAGAAATCTCATGAAAACAGGCTCTTCCATAACATTTCCAGTCATTTCTAATCCTGGCTGGCTCAGAAACATCAGAGTAATAACATTTCTCAAGTTATTTCAATAGCCCTGGTTTTGGTCAAACACGGGAAGCTTGTAAACTTCACAAACAAACAGAAGTCTGACAGACAGAGGAAGCTTCAGAAGAAAGGCTTACTTCAGATTTAGTTCATCTATGGATAAAACTTTTTATAATCTTAATAAAGATGCTTTGTACTTTCATCCCAGAATCATGGGATATCCCAAGGCCTAGTCTGTGCTTCAATTTTTAAACTATGCAATTCTGTAAACCCAGAGCTCCTTACTAAGCCATGGTTAAATCTACTTTTTCAGCTGCACTACCTATGTGGGACATTTTGTACTAATATAGATTATCTTGTTTCACTGAACTAAAATAAAACTCTATCTGGGGTAGGCTGCTGTGGCTGGAGGAGAGATATACTTCAGCACACACATAACTTCCCATCAGAAGGAAAAGAATCAAAATAGCATGTGCTCCTCTCATCCTGGGCAGCTGCCTTTTTTCTTTTTTTTCTGTGATCCTTAAAAAGCAATGCTGTAGGAGGTGAAGCCTTGGGTGCCCTTCTCTCCTCTTTGCACACACCCTATCAGTAACAGACCCCAAAGACCTCATCTCCGCTGTTTATTGCTGTTTGATTTCATGCTTTCTGGATGCCTAAATTAGTAGTTTAGAATTCAGGTATTTTTTTATTTCCTAACTCACTTTTACTCATTTTAAACTTTTTGAACCTTTGCAATCAATCCACTTGCTTCACAGTAGAGCCCATGAAGCCCTAAGACCTGCAGACACTGCTGTGGAATTAAATGATCAATAAACTCTCTCTGTCTCACTTTTTCAGAGAGTGGAGGTCAATATAGAAGACACCCTGACATTCAGTAGCACTGAAATATTAATAACAACTTTTCTGCATTTTTGCTCACCAGATTGTGATTTCATTTAGCAATTACATGATTACAAAGGAAAACTGTGTGTCCAGCCCACATCAATCCAGTCAAGATAGAAGATAATTGCTTATACAAAATAATCTTGACAGCTTGTTCTTCACAGCAGTTTTCCTTGTACGTTTAAAGAGAACAAATTGCAGTCTGCAGGTCAGCATTGACTTTGCCAATAATATTAGCAGTCTAAGGAAAGCTGAGATGTTTGCCATCGCTCAGTAGTATTGTTTGCCTGGCTCCTAGACTTGTCCAGTCTAAGGAAAAAGCAACAAAACACTGCCAGAAAGGGGAATGCCACGCAGGCCTTTGAGACACAAATATTCCAAAACCATGGAGGTTTGTTTGAAGTCCCTTCATGGAAGTATAGAGAGACAGTGCTACAAAGGAGACATGCTGCTGGCCTGTGAGCAGACCAGGATACTGGGTCCATGGCTGAAGAAACTCTTCCCCTGGAAAACCCCTTTTGATCCCTCTTGGCTTCTGCAGAAATGGATGGATCTGACCTCTCAGCAGGGCACTGCCATCTAGCCCATCATGTCACTTCTCAATCTTTCATTCTTCAAGATCACCAAATGCATTTACACATTTACAAGTAATATACTTGGTACCAGAATATTCCCCACTCTGAGTGAAAGTATTTTTTGGGGCTTATTTCCCATTTAAGATGGTATCAGAGTCATCTGACTCTTGAATGGCTGAGGATTCCTCATAACAAAGAAAGAAAAGTTAGAGTTTGGGAACTACTAGCTATAGGCAAACCAAGTGCAAATAAAGGATCTGACCCTATTAACCATAAGTAAATTTTCCAGTGGTAGTTTGCTGTTAAAGTATAAACCATGAGCCTAGTACAGCTTCTGCAGCAGACACTTGAGCTCCAGGCATACCTCTCCACCTAGAAAATCCAAGCCAGAGAAGGAAACATGATCCCATTCCCCCTTGAGGTACCTGCTCACTCCAGAGAGGCTAAAAGAGACCTCTGAAAGATCAGTGCATTGGTGTCAGCCACAGATATCCTCTTCTTGTTGTGTCCCACTCTGGTTTTGGTCCAGACTCAGGCAGATTTCAGTAGCAGGATGGTCATTCTCATCAGAATCATGCCTGAGCTCTACCCATGCCCTGGGGCAGCTGGCTGGCCTCAGAGGCAGTCCTGGGCATTGCCACCAGCCAGGGCTCCTGCTCACAGCGCTCACAGCCAGGCACAGCCCCATGTGCAAACAGCCCTTCCCTCACTGTCACTCCTGGTAGGTGCTGTCTGCTGGCACTGTTTGGGGCTGCCTCTTCCCACTGGCCAGGGCTGGTGCTGGCTGCCCTGCTAATTGCTCTTAGCTAGTTGTTCCAGCAAGGTTTGTTCCCAAGTAATCTTTCCCACCACCTACTTGCTGCTTTCCCTGTTGATTTCCTGGCTGCTGCCCTGGTTTGCAGAGAGGCTCTCACAACAACCCCTGCAGTGATCCAACATGCAAAATCCATGGACTCGTCGCTTCAAAACCAGAGGAAAATCCTTCAGGCTTTCATCTTCTGAAACTTAAACACTGTCCAGCACCTTCTTTCCCCATCGTGAAGAATAGTACCATGTTTTCTACCTCTTTAAAATTTGATTGTTCATAAACGAAATAGTCCCTAATACAGCAAAAAATAATCAAATTATATTCTCACTTCATCCTATTCCATTAGCCTCTTCCAGATTAATCCTTTAACTTTTGAACACACACCAACCAAGGGTACCTCTCTCATGGCAATCAGGGTGTCTCCTCTACAATCAAATCAGCAGACTTACACTGACAGTGTCATTGCTAACATTTCTTTTGGAGACTTAGCTTCAATCAGTATTTTTATATTGTTATGTTTTTCTCCTAATGATGTATTTTTCAGCACTGCAACATCCTTAAATAAAGAGCATTATACGTGTGCAAAACATGAACAGAATTACACATCTCTCACTCAGATAACAGTTGAAGACTTGCTTCTTAGTGGGAGATAAAATTCTTTCGCAGATCCAAAACCAGAGGCTTCTAATGTGTAACTAAACCTTCCTTTCCTTCTAAGTTTTCAACTTTTTTTCCAAAATACAAGTCACCAGAGATTGGAGTCTCCAGCTACTTCAGCTGAGTACCAAAACTTGTAATGGGAGTGTCTTCTTTTATCTGTGAGAGAAAGAGAAAAACTGGCATAATCCCACATGGAATTTCACAATAGGTCTTAAAAAGCTAAACTTTATGTCCAGACCACGAGAGGCAACAGAATGAATTACAGCAAAACTCTGGTAAGAGGCTAACAGTTTGCAGAAAACATGTACCTCACTAAACACTAACTGATCTGTCAGGCGTATCAGGGAAAATCAAAGCTTATTACAACACGTGCAAATAAGGAGTTGATAGAAGTGTTGAATAGTGTTAGACATGGAACAGCCCACTGGGGAATTTCCATGAGAAACACATCCATTTGGTAACAATTCTCCATCAACAAATACTTTTTGAAATCTGCCAGCTGGCCAGCTCTTAATCCACTTAGTGTGTGCTATATACACATTTTAGCTGCCATGGTGCTAAACTAAGTGACTTTGCAGGAATATACCTATGGCTAAATCTGAATTATTGTTTTCATTAACCTATATGTGATTTCCTGAAAAAACAAAATAGTAGAAATTTTTTTTCCACAAAATCATTTATGGTGTGTTGACCCAGACTGGATGCCACATGCCCACCAAAGCTGCTCTGTCACTCCCCTCCACAAATGAACAGGAGAAAATATAACAAATGTTACTGAGTTGAGATAAGGACCAGGGGAGATCACTCCCCAAATACCACCACAGACAAAACAGACTTGAATGGGGAAATAAAGTTGAATTTATTACTAATCAAAATCAGAGCAGAATAATGAGAAACAAAACAAATCTTGAAAAAAATCTTCCCCCATCCCCCCCTTATTCTCAGTTCTACCTCCTCCCCCTCAGAGGTGCAGGGAGACAGAAAGTGAGGGTTACACAGTTCATCACAGGTTGTTTCTGCTGCTGCTCAGGGAGAGGCATCCCTCCCCTGCTCCAGTGTGGGGTTCCTCTTCATGAACTTCTCCAATGTGAGTCCCTCCCATGGGCTGCAGATCTTCATGAACTGCTCCAGTGTGGCTCCCTTTCCACAGGGTGCAGCCCCTCAGGAACAGGCTGCTCCTGCATGGATCCCCCACGGGGTCACAGGTCCTGCCACCAAACCTGCTCCAGTGTGACTCCTCTCTCCGAGGGTCCCCGTCAGGACCCTTTTTCCCACAGGTTCACAACCCTTTCTCAGGCATCCACCTCTTCTGGATGGATCCTCCATGGGCTGCAGGTGGATCAGGGGGCACAGCTGCCTCACAGGAATCTCTGCCACAGCACCTAAAGCACCTCCTGCCCTCCTTCCTCACTGACCTTGGAGTCTGCAGGGCTGTGTCTCTCACATATTCTCACTTCAATCTTCTCCAGCTGCAACTATTTCTGTGCAACAACTTTTTATTTGCCTTCTAAAATACATTATCACATTAAAAATAAATAAAATACATTATCATCGTTACCACAGCTGATGGGCTCAGCCTTGGCCAGTGGCAGATTCATCCTGGAGCTGGCTGGGATTAGCTCTGCCTGACATTGGGAAAGCCTCTAGAAGATTCTTAGAGAAACCACCCCATACAGACCTGGCTACCAAACCTGGCCATGCAAAAACAATGCATATGTTGATTGGCATCAGTGTATTACGTAATTCTTTACTTATTGATCCTGTTTCTGCTTTATTTTTGTTTTGCCTGGCAGTGGAAGTTTCCTGGGTTAAACTTCAAACTGAAACACCAGAAGAAAATAAAAACTCTTTTAAAAATGACAGAGGAGGAAATTGGCAGAAAAATTGGCAGAATCTGTATATTAGTCTTTACAGAGGATGCTCAAGACCTACACCACTCTTTGCTCAAGATGGCTTAACAGTAAGAAAATTATTACTGCAGTCAGAGGTCAGGTATGTTCACAGAAAGGGCAGGACAGTCATGTCATCAGAGAATTAAGTTGTATTACTGTTTTGCTGGAGAATGAATGTTCCATCATTCTTTTTTTTTTTTTTTTTTTTTTTTTAAATCAAACCATTTTTAA
>VYXF01001702.1:547117-592864 GCA_013397295.1 Polioptila caerulea
GGGATCCCCCGGCCCCGCCCGGTGACGCCGCCGCTCCGCCCCGCTGGCCGCCGGGCCGGGGTTCCCCCGCTCCGTGCGCAGCCCGCGGCCAGGGCGGGCCCGGCGCCTCCGGCCCGGCTGCGGAGCCCTCCGTCCTCAGAGCCTCGCCAGACTCCTTCGCGATGCCGGCAGAAGGGGGCATTGGCCCTTGGGAGAGAATTTACCCCATGTCCCTGCCCCGAAAGGACCCCATTGTAGTACAGCGCTCCTGATGGGTGTTGTCTTAGTCTAGAGAAGACGGACAGGGGATCTTATTAATGCATATAAATATCTCAAAGGCGGGTGCCAAGAGGGTGGTGCCAGACTCTTTTCGGTGATGTCCAGCGACAGGGCGAGGAGCAATGGCCTTAAACTAAGACACGAGAAGTTTCGCCTCAACAAGAGGAAGAGCTTCTTCATGTTGAGGATGGCAGGGCACCAAACAGGCTGCCCAGGGAGGTCGTGGAGTCTCCCTCTCTGGAGACATTCCAAACCCACCTGGCGACGTTCTTGTGTCACCTGCTCTAGGTGACCATACCTGGGCAGGAGGGTTGGACTCCACAATCTTCACAGGTCCCTTCAGCCCTAAGGGTTCTGTGATTCTGCAGGGCTGTAGTGACCCCACATTTCTTAGGGCACTTCTCCATGTTTCGCTCAGCTTCATAGCCTTCTGTCTTTGGGACCATTTTTCCATTAGCATCCATGCCCTTTTTTGAAAGTACATATTGTGTGTAACATGGGTGCCCTGCGGGTCCTTCTGAGGAATAGATAAGGATAATAAATCTTTCTTACCCTGCATCCAAGCACAGAAAAACCTGGGTCTAGGTTTTCCCAGTAGGAAAAGCAACTCTTGGATTCAGTGGAGTTTTCCATGCAAATTCACTAGGAAAAAACTCAAGTCTTCATATTTGTGACATGAAAGCACATTTGCTTCATTTTCTTGCTATTTAAGATTAGTGTATAGAGCAGCAAAGTATTCCTTCATTCAGCGTAGTGGGACTTAGTCAAACAAGGTATGACCTGTGCTTTATAAACAAATTACAAGATAATAAGCTAGGTACCCCAGATAATTATTTATTTCCTGGATTAAGGCATGAAATAGGTTTGTGCCAAAAGCATCCATGGACTTCATAACCAGCAACCAGAAGACATTTCTAAACTAGATTTTTTTTTAACCACAATCCAAAATAACTGAGTACTTTTTGTTTTCTTTCTTGGAGCACTTGTCTGGGGATTTTTTTGGTTTATTTTTTTTTTTTTTTTTTTTGGTTAATTTAACAGCTGGTGTATTATTGTGTACATTAGGGTCAAATCCAACCTGCAGCCATAGAATTCATTCCACATCATTTACTCAAACCTGCAAGAGATTAAATTTGGGCAGTTTAGGGGGAAACATACACAGCCGGTGCATACAGATAGAGTTTGCCATCATCAATAATCCTGTTTTTTACTTTTAATCTCAGAATCAACTTTAGTTTTGTGTGACCCCTTTCCAGAAGACCAATGGCATAACAAAATCTGGAAGTTATAAATAACCAAAAGTTCCAGCTATGGTAATTGTGCTGTAATAAAGGTGTACAGATGGAGTATAACTTTTCACTTCCCTCTCTGCTCCCTCAGAAGAGGGAGTCTGGACAGCTATCTTATGCTTGTGATTAATATGTACCTAGAATCATTTGTACTCCAATAATATATGATGTGATATATTTGCTACCAAAATAAGACTAAAATGAATCTAACTACTGTCTGAGAAATTATAAGCCTCAAACACTGTGTACTTCCAGAGGGTGTGTACAGGCCCAGATACAGCATGTGCAGGCACTCACACCTGCGCTCAGACACACTCGTGTCATTGAAGCAGCTGCTCTGTGGCAGCCAGTGCTATTACTCTCATAAGTAAGGAAGTGGGTATTAGGGCTTATAAAGATTACATTCTTCCTTTGGTTGTGTGCAAAACAGTCCTGGGTGGCTGTGTGCACTTAAAGCTGTGTGTGCTGGCCTTTATGGTGCCCACCTCACTGATCTCAGGCATCCTGCTGAGTTAGAGTTGAATGTTTGTTACAGACAAATCCCCACAGACTATACCTTCAAGTGAATACAGACAAGGAAAACAGCTAGGGCTGTGTTGGTTTTTGTTGGAGTTTTTTGACTAACAACAGTTATATGGAACTAGAGAACAGGTGGATTTCATATAGCACTTAAAAGAGTAACTTAAACCTTATGAAGGGTTTCATAGACCTCCAAAAATTTCTTGCATAATCATGATTCTCATTTTACAGATGAGGAAGCTGGGACAGAGAGAGGTGAATTCAATTATCTAAGGCCACCAGACAGGTGAATGAGAACACTAGGAAGCAAATTCAAATTGTCTAGTCCCTGATCCACTCAGATTCCCTAATGTAAGAAATGCAGTGGTTAAGCATTGACATCTCCAACAATCTTCATAAGGAAAGTTTATCTCTACAATAAATTTGTGAAAAATACGCTTGCATTTTTATCTCTAGTGTCCCAGAAATAGCAGCTTTTCAGAGAAATATTTTTTTTTACTTTACTACAGATCTGCAAGATAAATTATCCACTGATTTCCTTCTTCAGCAAAATACCTAAGTGCACACTTATCTTCAATGAGACATTTAGATGCTTTGCTGAATTCAAAGCCTCAGCACTAAGGATGAATAGATATTCAAGAATTCAGCTTCCATACAGGCATAAAAATGAGAAGTTTTCAAAGGCTTTCTGTGCTCAACACTTCTGGTTTCCACAAAGGTTCCAGACAAATCTGATCTGCAGTTCTCATATGTGAGGTTGATTTGTATAATCAGTTTATTTTCAATGAGGAGGTGCTAGCAAAGCTGCTGCTATGTGTCCCCCTTTAACAAAACTGCTTGAGTTCCTATTGCAAAGCAATAACTGGACACCCAAATTGGATTCCTTTTGAATGAAACTAATTGCAAGGTGTACCTATGAAGGATGCTTTTCAGGGTTTTAGTCCATTGGGTCCGACTATACTTAGTTCAGAGTAAAGCACAAAAAAGTATGGAGGGTGGAGTTAGGCCCTCAGCACCAGGTGTTCCTCTTTGGAGAGCTGTTTGTGTGGTATTGCATTATTTGCTGATGTGACCACAGCCCTCGATGTCTAGAGAGAGGCACAGCTCTTTGTAAGCTTTAAAAGTGAAGGGGACTGTGGTGGGTTGACCCTGGCTGGCTGCATGGTGCCCTCCCAGCTGCTCTATCCCTCTCCTTCTCAGCAGGATGTAGATGCAGAAAATAAGAGGGCAAAACACCTGATATGTTGAGATACAGGCAACTTAATAAAGCAAAGGTTGTGCATGAAACAAAGGAAAACAAAAGATTTATCCTCTACTTCTCATCAGCAGGTGATGTTCAGCCACTTCCCAGGAAGTAGGGCTTCAGTACTGAAAAACAAATGTCATAACAAATGCTTCCCCCTCCTCCTTATAGCTTTTGTATCTGAGCAGATGTCATATGGTATGGAATATCCTTTGGTCAGTTTGGGTCAGCTGTCCTAGTTATGTTCCCTCCCAGGACCTTGCCCACCCATGGCATATTGGTGTGGGAGAAAATGTTGGAGAGACATCTTGGACGCTGTGGGAGCACTGCTCAGCAGTTGCCAAAACACTGCTGGGTTGTCAACAGCTTCACAGCTACCAATACAAAGTAGAGCACAGGGAAAAAATAACTCCATCTCAGCCAGGCCCAGTACAGGACAAAATGAGCACATTTGTGATCGAACCTTTATTACTGCCTCCTGCGTAGATATGGGCTTTTGCAACTTATGGTTAGGGTTTTTCTAAATGTCTTCAGATGTTTGGAATTAATAAGTGCTGATTCTTTCAAACAACTTCCAAATCATCACATGTTAGGTACAAACTTTCTGTCTTCCTCTCTCGCTTTTTAATCTTCTGAGAAGCTACCCAGAATTACTATGTGGCAATGTTTGAGTGTTGAACATGAGAGGGGATTTCTGAAAGAGATGGTGTAGTGAAAGGCATTCCATGTGTTACAAGCAAACCTGACTTCAGTTTGACCACAATCAGTTTGACCCCCATCACAGGTTCCATTCCTGTATCAATAGATGCCAGGTACCACCTGATTGCTTCCTTGGTCCTCACAGCAGCTACACAACAGAGGGTGCAGAATTGAACAGGCTGCAGATAATATTGGAATCTTCTGGCACCAGTGCACATTGGTTTTCTGGATATCTATTTGCCCCTATTCAGTATTAGTAACAAAATAAGCATTTTCTTCCTCTTTGCCTCCTGACTTTGTAAAAGTATGAACTATCTTCAGGCCCTGTTACTCTCAGAGATACATGAAAGCTGACTAATAGCAATGTGGATGAACTTTGCCACAGGATTTTGAAGGAGGAAAAATTTTTACTTTACCATGGAGGTCACCAGTGTTCTTTGCCGAGTAGACTCAGTTCAAAACAGGACATAAGAACCTGCTAAATTTCAGTCAAGTGTCTAGGTCTTATAAAAGTTAGATATATGTACTATAACTACAGTTAATGCTAGCCTAAATATTTTTCAGAATAGAGAAAACTGAGGCATATTTTGCTATGTTCATCTAATTTGAGATCTAAGGCATTATTCAGTCTGAGAAAGGAGTGTGATCTCTAGTGCTACAGTTAATACCCCAATCATTACATGTACCGTGTAGGTATCAGTCATTTGTTAACCTGATGTTTTTCATGAAAGCTTTGTTAGAATACTACAACTTTAGTTATGCCAGTTGTTAATAATAATGTAGATTCCCCTTCTTCACAAATACACTTTTTGTATATATATTTGGCTTTATCAGTATGCCAAGACACACAATGCCAGTTCACCGTGTGGACTTTGATGTCAAGTATATGCAAGGGTTCATTTCTTGGTCATTTCTTTTCCATAGGAGCCTCCAAAGAAAGGCACTCCTTGCCTGCTACTCTACTGTCACTACAAGGCACGTTTATACTTGGCACTGCTTTGTGAATCAAAATGTGTGACTGAATCAGCAACAGCCCAGACAGCATTAGGATTTAGCATATGGCTTTCACATTTCAGTTCTGCTAGGTAGGCTGGTGAGCACTGCTCAGCTCCATCCCTGTAAAGACAGAGCTGCTATGTCATGACAACAAATTGCTCTTTGAAGGCTCTTTAAACACACTCACCTTGTGCATGCAAACCTTGGGTCTGCTTGCTGGAGGCTGTGTAAAACTCGTACTGGGTTCAACACCACAGGGTTAGGTGAAGGTGCCTGTAAAGGATTTAGGTGCCCAAATTGCAGGATAGAATTATGATATTTCACTGTGTCAGGCCAGGCTAGATGCTCATAACAGCACTGTCTGACCTGAGTCTCTGATGCAGCTGCTGCCTAGTCCCTGTATTAGTATTTGACTCAGCAGTTCATTTTTGGTCCCAGACTTGTACAAGCATCATTTCCTTTTAACTTCTTGGCTAAATTATTGGAGATGGGTGGAGAGTTTTTGGCTTCTTTGTCATTGTTTGGGCATGTTAAAGTTGATAAAGATAATTTCTGCTGGGCAAGCTATCAATACCTCGTGTTAAATCTTGAGAATATTGAGTAACTTCTCCAGTTCCCCTGAGATTCTGTCAATTAAAAGACTATACATAAAACCCTCAATTGCACATACAAAGGGGAGAGTTTCTTCGATGAAAGCCAGGAATTTAGATCAAAACACTATTTTCCTAAGGTTGACAGTGAAAGGAAAAAAAAAGTTGTTTAATTACTATTTCTGTTCAATTTACTGACCTTAAAAGACTGAATTTTTGCAATGGAGAGGATCTGTGATCTAATGACAAAATCAGAGAATTTAGTTTGTTTTCTTTTTCTTTTATGCAGAAGCACTTCATAGCTAGAGCAAAACAATAGCAAATTAATGTAAAAGATGCCTGCTACAGTATAGTCATTCAGATGTAGCCACTCCAGATCTTAATGTAAATCCTGTTTATTTCAGCCATTTAATTCTTAATGTAAGCAGACTTTAGGACCCCAAATGGGAAAGCAGAGTACAAGTGCACCATTAATGAGACATTCACCTTGATGTTTGTGACATTTTGCATGCTTGAGGGATTACTTTGAGGTAATCTAGAGAGGATCCATTACTTAATCTGTTTTCTCAAGCAAGTCTATTTTGGGCACTGAGTTTCAATTCACCTATAGTGGTGGTAAGCATAAGCTGTCTTTTATTAGGCATCTTTATGACCCCTGCTGTGAAAGATTTTCAGACAGGCCAGAACAGGGAGGGTCCTTTTTGCTGGTGGGTGATTACACCACCTGTCAGAGCCCAGCCTTAAGTATTCAAGGAAGTCCTAGAGATAGGGTCCAATTTCTTTAACAGTGCCTCCAAATATACATTTAAGAGGCTTCCTCCTGTCTTGAAATTTAAGACCCTAAATAGCCAATGGAAAAAGGCAAAGTCTTTGTAACCTCAAACTTCATGCTTGTCTAGTTTATTTTTATGTTGTAAGTGATTCTGTGCTGGCTTTTTTGTTCCAAGCCTGTAACTTTTCAGACAAATATATAGTTGGTGACAGCTATGCTGCTGCGTCTTGGTACCAATTTTTCAAGGAAGAGTTAAAAACATATGATGTAAGGAAGTCCTGTTCCAACTTCAGCTTTGGCCAACAGATGGTGAAACAAACATGAACAGCAGATGAGTGAGTTGATAATAGCAGGAAAAATATGAATAATAGCAAGAAAACACAAATATTAAATCCATGACTCTGAGAGAACCTAATTCAGGAAAATATTCAAGCATGGGCTTTATTGATTTGCAACACACTTGCTGGGTTAGCCTTAAACAGACATCATCTGTTTTATGTCCTTCACATAAAATGCATCTATTAACAGAAAATGTTGTCATTAACTTCTTACAATTCTGAGAAAGCAGTTGCATAAAATGGGTAATGTGATTGTCAGAAAAGGTGTTTAGGTACCAATAGATTCCACCTGCCTGCCTGCCCATGCTGGTTATTTGTTTTGAGAATGCCAGAGCACCCTCCTTGCTAGCCAGTTGCTCCATAGCCCAGAGTTTAGGTTAGAAGATTTTACAGGCAGGTAACCTAAATATGTAGAAGTGGTAAGAATCAGCTGATGTCCTAGTGAAATTCTGAGTCCAGGGTGGAGTGCTGGCTCTGTTAAATTTATCCATATTTTTGCCACAGACCTAATCTCAGTTAAGATTTAGCCCCTGTACACACATGCTCACGTGTGCGTGTATCTATGTACACAACTATATGAATAATACATTTTTGCGATGGTATTGAGAAGACCTTTTAAAGCAGATGCCTGATTATATAAATATAAATTATAAATATCGTCAGACATCTGTTTAAAAAATTATAAATACATTCAGGCATCTGTTTTAAGAATGTCTTTCCAGTATTTTTGCAAACATAACTAAGCGACAGAAACAATTCAGGGTGGGATGCAGTCGTGACATGGATGGGGGATGAGGAGGGGCTGCCCAGACATTCAGCTGTTCCGCTCTCCTGGGACCCTATGAAGTGAGTGGTGGCCCAAGAGCCCCTTCTCCGACCTCCTCAGGATAATATGACAGAGTGTCTTATCCAACCAGCCCAGGCTGCCAAAATAAGACCCTGACTCAGATAGCACTTTCTGTGAGGGCACTGTGAATAGCAGAAAACACCTCTGCTGCATTAAGTCTGTTTGGATCATACTTTACATGGAGGAAGAACTGCAAAGAGATGTTCAGTTGAGCAGGGGATGCAGTGAGTGTGTGAACCAGAAGCTCAGGCTGTGTCTGTTGATGCTGAGATCTGTGTTGCAGCCACATGCACTCCTTATGTTGTCTTATATCAGCAAGTGGTGGCTCTGCTAATGGTTTCCCTACTTCTTTGCAGATGTATTGTGAGAGGTTTATATGTATCCTGAGAATACTTGGAACCACACTCTTCGGGGTGTCCCTCCTGCTGGGAATCACCGCTGCTTACATTGTGGGCTACCAGTTCATCCAAACAGACAACTACTACTTCTCCTTTGGACTCTATGGTGCTATCCTGGCATCACATCTCATCATCCAAAGCCTGTTTGCCTACCTAGAGCACAGGAAAATGAAACGGTCGCTAGAGACTCCAATCAAACTGAACAAAACAGTTGCCCTTTGTATTGCTGCCTATCAAGAAGATCCTGACTACTTAAGAAAATGTTTACTTTCTGTAAAAAGATTGACCTACCCTGGAATTAAAGTTGTTATGGTCATTGATGGGAACTCAGAAGATGACGTTTACATGATGGACATTTTCACTGAAATCATGGGTAGGGACAGTTGTGCCACTTATATCTGGAGTAATAACTTCCACGACAAAGGTCCGGGTGAGACAGAGGAGTCTCATAGAGAGAGCATGCAACACGTGTCTCAGCTGGTCCTGTCCAACAAAAGTGTTTGCATCATGCAGAAATGGGGTGGAAAAAGAGAAGTAATGTACACAGCATTCAAAGCACTGGGGAGAAGTGTGGATTATGTACAGGTAGGTATTAGAGCACCAGGTCAGTGCCAATTCAAACACACTTTGAAAGAAAGCAGCTTTTGTATATTTTGTGCAGCATGTTAGAGGCCATCCTAGTCCCAGATGAACACAGTGCTCCTTTCAGTCTGTTTGGAAACAGCTTGACCATTAAAAGGGTATTTTGCTACCTTTTAAAATGGCAAGTCTATCTGTGACTGTTTTAAATCTGTGCACCAGCTACTGGGGAAATCTGAAATCCTTCCCCTGCCTTCAGTACTGCCCCCTCATCCAAATGGTTTTGCTCCAGACAAAGCCAGTGGCCTCCTGAAAGCCCCATCTCCACTCCTGTAGGTGAAGGTCTCGGGTAAGGATTTATTTTGTGAGTTTGTTAGCGGCCCCATATACCAGCAGGCAGACAGGTATTTGGTCTCACTAGGGAATATCCTGGAGAAGTGATGAAGTTTGTAAAAACTATGGGGATATATTTTAAAGGCTTTGAAGGCCATATGGAGTATTCAATAAAAGGGTCAATGCGTAGATTTGAAAGAAAATTTCTTCAGCTAAAGCCTGAAGGAGCTTTTGCCTCATCACTTGCAGCTGCATTACCTCACTCACTGCAACTTGGCCTTTAAGGCCCTTATGACACACTACTCACTTAAAAATGAATTAGGCTGGGTCCTCTCTCCCTGTTTCCAAAGCAGCAGAGGCACATTTCTTTCCAGCTGCCTTGGATCCCCTGGAAGATTGTCCATGTTTATGCCTTACTTACATGGAAGCGCTCCTCGCTCCTGCAAACATCCCTGCTGACTGTGGGAAGGACAGTCCTGCTGTCATGTGTGGAGGAAGGCAGGTGGGATCAGGTACTCTGGCTGGACACTGAGGACCCTTCCTTAGAAATCTAGGCCAAGAAGGTTCATTTGACTAATCCTACTGAATGGCAGATGATTTTCCTAATGAACCAGCCTCAGTTCTTCCCAGCTTCTCCCACACTCAGAGCATCCAGCAGTCTCCTGCAGTGGAGCAGCAGCTCCCCTCGAGATGCTTTCTGCTGGCTCAGGGCAGCTGCATGGCTGAGCCACATGTGTTTCTGGGGCCTGTGCCCAGCCCTGTGTGGGTGTGTGTGCACACTCTGCACCGCACAGCATCCACGTGCAGCGTCCCAGGGACCTGGAGAGGCTGCCAGGAGCTGGGCTGAGAGCAGCAAGCCTTCAGTGCACAGCGGGGGCAGAAACTGAAGAGTGCTGGGAACTGCTCTGTTATTGGAGCAAGGAGAGTAAGGCCAAGATTTAAAACCCACCCTCTACCACTTCCCAAACTGAAACTGATTTATTCTTTCAAAACAATGGGCTTAAGCTCTCCATTGTCTGTGCTTTGGTTTTGTGCTGTGAGGAACTATGATGGGATAAAAATGCTGATTTTCTTTATTAGCATGGGTTTATAATCACTTCACACAGACACACCAGATTGCAGAGAAAGAAGGCAGAGAGGAAGCGGATTCATTGCAAGTTTCTTCCCTCAGTCCAGCTCTTGTATTTTTCAGGGAACCTGGAAGAAGTGTTTCTATTTCAACAGTCATAGCATAAATTCAGAAAATAGAAGAGCTATTTCTGTTCTGTTAACACTCCTGACCTGGCTCAGAAGTTCTCCCAAATTTGTCAGGGACTGTAGTGCTGCTGTGAGCACAGTCTGCAGTAGTGACTGATGCCACAGTCACATCTACAGTCACATCTGTATTAGAAATGCAGCCCCTTGGTGGCCCTGGCTACTGCAGAGTCATAACATGCAGCTAAAATGTGGCTCTGTTTTATGAATGAATAAAGGCTGAGATATTTCAAATGGTCCTTTGGGGTGACCCAGGGTAAATTACTTTAAATGAGCTCAATATTTCAAGGGCTAAGCAGTCTGCATCAATGATTAAACACTTTAAAAAGTGGCCAGTCAGCACCACTGCCCACCCCCAAAATTGTAGGCTTTACAGTTCTTAGAAGACACCCTGGAATGATGAATAGGCAATCATAAATAGTCAGACCAGTGCAGATAACAAGCTGTGGTGTCTCATTAAGTACTGAAAACTTCTGTGAGGCTTGTTTCCACTCTAGAAGAGTTTATGAGAGTGCAAGTAATCAGGTGGAGGAGTTAAACTGGCAGGTATTATCAGTGCATGGTTGTGAAGTAACCAGGGTGCAATTCATCTTGGCTTGATGGAGGTGCCTGTGTGGACAGTCCAGTGCAGTCTGAACCCAAGAGCAGCTTGGATAAAATGTCACTGCCTAGAGTAAGTAAAAGAACATCTCCCTTAAGATCAGCTGTCCCTTTCATGTCACTCTGTGACCCAAGGCAGTGATGTTTGGGTCACCCAGCCCTTGTGTGGAAAGATGGCAAATTGTCTCGAGCTGTCCTGGGCACATCCTGGCTAGGCAGGTGTCAGAGTTTATTTGGGCTTCTAAGTGTCTGTGTTTCTCTAGGTGTCCTATGTTCACCTGCAAAAACCTCATCCAGATGGAAAATTATGGCTTGTTAAATTTGTTCCAGAAATCCAGGCATTCCCACTGTGCTGGCATGCCCAGGACATGTGATGGTATTTTGTTAAAAAATGCATTGTTTTTAGGATTCCTCATCTCTTACATATTAGTGATGTGGCTCATGGGCAGGCCTTTCTGCCATAGGTGATTACATCTGATGGGGTGGGACCTGCTCAAGTGACAGGTGCTGGAGGGAAAGCAGAGGAGCTGGGAGGCAGATCCCAGCCCACCACTCATGGTATCAAGGAATGTCATGCCTGTCACTGCCTGAGCACCCTGGGAATTCAGCAAACTACAGATTCCCTGTGCAAAACACTCAGCAACAAGTTCTTTGTCCAGAAAGACTCAGTTAAAAGTATAGGCACTGTTTCCCTCTCTTCAGCAGAATGTTTTGTTCCCTATCACCCAGTGCTGCTGCTGATAACAGCTTTCCACTAAAGCTGGAGTCACACCTTGGCCAGGTTACAAAGATGCTGTGGGATGAGGCCACTGAGGAGAGGAGGTGGATGCATCAAGTTACTGGGAGCTGGAGATGCTTATGGCTTTTCTCCTGATGGAGATGTGAGAGCTTTCATCACCTTTCTCCTTTTGGCCACCTCTGGGTGAGCATGGAGGGGAGCACGTTGGCAGAGTCCCAGCTGCATCCCAGGCTATCCTGGGTAACCTCTCCTCTTGAGTCTGGTCCAGAGCAGAGCCCCAATGCTCTCCTCCCCCTTCATGGAGCAAAGGTTACCTCTCCCCTGGAGTGAGAGGGCACAGATTGAATTGAAAGTTTGCATGAAAGGACAAATTACAACGCCTCAGCAAAATCTCTCTTAATATGCTGTTTATGAGGGGCTACTGACTTGCTCCTACTGACCCCATCCGAAATCACAGGAATGCAACGTGGGGACAATTGGAGGCAGTATGAGAATTTATAGGGTGGGATTCAGCTGATCAGAGGGTGTTTCTGGGACAGTCTCTACTCCAGTTCCTGGGTGTAGGTGAAATGAGTTCACACACGATGTGGCCAGTTCTTTCAGCTGCAGCAACTGCAACAAGGAGACACCCTCTTGTTTTAAACAGGCTGCAGCCGAGTCATTCTGCTCAGAGCAAACGAAAGCAATGCCAGCTGTCTCACAGACCGGCCAGCCTGTCTGAGCCCTCCTCCTACTCTCCAGGGGAAAGCCAATTTCCTAATGTACACAGTGTTTAGTTGACTAGGAGTGTTTGTGTAGCTGAAATGCCTTGTGTGTCATCTACTTCTGCCTTGGTCTTTTGGAGTACTGAACTTCGGGACTCACGCCTTCTGACCTTACATATTTTTTTATAAGAATGCCAGAGAAAAATAGCAAATAATTTCTCTACATCCAATGTCAAATCCCTGCACTACTAATATTATATCATGCATCTAAAATTAAAAATTAGTTTGTTCTGAAATACAAGACACATATTTTACATGAATTGCTAAAGCCTTCTGTGAGTGAAAGAACTGTTAGGTTTCTTCTCAGACTCTTGACTTTTTTTTTTCCTTTTTAATAACAAGTGCCTGGGATTTAATTCCTCCCTCCTTCCCTCATATGGCAGTGGGAAATATTTGACCAGGCTGCTCCAACTATGCAGCTGATGCAGGGAAATTCTATGTCAGAGCACAACAGAAATCTGCCACATGCCCACACCATCTTACTCTGCAATGCCCCATATCTTATTCGAAGGAGCCAGTTCAGTGTGCCAGTAAAACAAATGGAGCTGATACAGAGAATTGTTTGTGTGCACAGCCTTAACAAGCTCTCTGTTTTGTGCAGCACTATGCCTTGCTGCTTGGTACAAGTGACCTTTAACAGAAATATCTGTGCAGACTTCAAAGTCAGATTTAATTGCATTCAGGAGAATATGCATTTAGAGTCATAATAACCACTTCCATGATTTTTATTTTCTTCTGTAGTATACTCCTTAACCCGTTTTTGTTCTTGTTTTTTCTTACTCGTAGGTCTGTGATTCAGATACAATGCTTGATCCAGCTTCATCAGTGGAGATGGTAAAGGTTTTAGAAGAAGATCCAATGGTTGGAGGAGTTGGAGGTGATGTGCAGGTGAGTACAACAATTTTCAGATTAACAGAGGTGTTTCAGCAACTATTTGCATTGCAACAGATTTTGCTGCCTGAAATAGCATTAAATATAATTTATATATATATACTATATGCATGTACATAATATGTGATGCCATTATAGATGCTCTTATCATACCTTAACCTTTTTGTCCACTGAATGGAAACTCTTCTTGGATGTGAGCACTGTATGGTTTTAACATCGACAGCAAGTAAACAAATAATATTCTTCCCCCTATATGTGAAAAGGGGGGGGCTGGCATTGTCAGGACTGTTGTGGTATCTTTGAGTCTCTGGGCATAGCTGCTTGCTCAAGGTACCAAAGAAAAGCTATAGGGGAGCAGGGAATTGAGAACAGATCTCCCAAAGAAAGCCATGTCCAGCAACCTGACGCACTTCAATTGTTTTACTACTGGCAGCCAAGATTGTTAGAAATAAAAGTAATTTTGAAACGCTGTGCACTCTGTGCGTTGCTGGGTCTGCCATCTCTGTCAGGCAGGGCAATAGAAAACTTCCAAGTCAGACCAGCTCCATGTGTGGTAGGATTTTCAGCATTACTGAGTTTGGCTGATTATTACAGCAAAAGGCTGTTTTGACACAACTCCTTCTGCTGCAATTTATAAAGAGAAATGTGTATTAATATTTCAGTTGGCCTTTAGATCAGTCCCCCATACTCAGTTGGGCTTTTCATGTGAGACAGAGGAGAAAGAGCCATGTAAATGAGCAAGAACTTGCTAATGAATGTCCAAGTAGTCAGAAGTATTCGAGGCATGTGGCCCATAACTCCAGAAATTAGGATTCCCACAGAAACCTGAATAGCTTTGGAGCCCTAGACTGACCACAAACCAGGCGTACACAGTCTATGCATGTGAAATTCCAGGCATGTGTGAGTACAAGTGAAGGGAGGCAGTACAGGTTCATCTGTGACAGTGAAGGTTCATAAGCATCTGCTTTGGGAAGGATCTGTGTCCTCTGTGAGGAAAGGTGACAGAATGAAGGCTCTGGGCTTTTTTTTCCCCTGTTTATTTTCCAGCATACAACAAACACATTTGAGCCAGGCTTGAGCCTATCCCCAAGCCCTGCTGCTTCTAATTAAGTTCTGGAATTAAAACTGACAAAAACTAGGAGCATCAGAGCAAAAGACTATTTTTTTCTAGTTGCAGAGTAATGCTTTATAGCTGTAGAAGGCCAAAGATACATACACTTCCTTGTCACATCCTCTGGCACAAGGTGTGTTGAGAACCTGGATGTGAAGCCACAGACTTGCGCATCTGCATGCGCTCACACAACCTGAGTGTTCTGACTGGTTGTGCAGTAGAGAAAGACTGAGACATTTATGTGGGCCTGAGGATGACTCTACTGGAGTATCACCATATGTCTTGGGACAAGGTAACAGGCTGGTACTGCAGAGATGGAACAGGTTGTTCCTCAGAGGACCTAATGCTGGATATGGGGACACAGGTCAGGGTTAAACGTCTAGGCCCAGCCTTATGACACCAGAAATGTAGGGCAAAGGCCATGTGCTCAATTTTTCTCGCAGTCCAGCACAGTTTTGGGAGGGCTGGAAGGAGTCCTGTGGGCCCCAAAGACATGCATGGGCAGAAAAGCATCAGGAGGCCATGAACTCACCAGCTCCTCTAAGTCTAAATCCAGCAGGTCTTTAACTGGGGGCAAAAGGGAAGGAAGAACGCAACAGAAAATAAGGAAATTTCTTGGTGGAGAACAGGAAAGGTTGCAAGAAAAAAAAAGAACCTCTCGGTGAAACAGACATTAGAAGCTTCATCTCGCCCTTCCTGTCAATGTCCTGGCTGAAAAGTTGTATAGCTCCTGGGTTTGCCATGAGTTGGACACAGGAGTGAGGCTCCTGCCACATTTCATCTAATGGTGCTCTAGTCTCAGCAAATTCCTTTTAATTCCTTATAAATGTGCAAAAATAAATTTCTTATAAATGTGCACATTTTCTATTTTAAGAGCTCATCTAAAAGGAATTTTTTTTTTTATTTTGCAGATTTTGAACAAATATGATTCCTGGATCTCCTTCCTGAGCAGCGTGAGATACTGGATGGCATTTAACATTGAAAGAGCCTGTCAGTCCTACTTTGGCTGTGTGCAGTGCATCAGTGGACCTCTGGGAATGTACAGAAACTCTTTACTCCATGAATTTGTGGAAGATTGGTACAATCAAGAGTTTATGGGCTCCCAGTGCAGCTTTGGAGATGACAGGCATCTAACTAACAGAGTGCTAAGTCTGGGCTATGCAACAAAATACACAGCTAGATCCAAGTGCCTTACAGAAACACCGATAGAATATCTCAGGTGGCTGAATCAGCAGACCCGCTGGAGTAAATCCTACTTTAGAGAGTGGCTTTATAATGCCATGTGGTTCCACAAGCACCATTTGTGGATGACCTATGAAGCTGTAATCACTGGATTCTTTCCTTTCTTCCTTATTGCCACAGTCATTCAGCTCTTCTACAGGGGAAAAATCTGGAACATTCTCCTCTTCCTGTTGACAGTTCAGTTAGTTGGCCTGATAAAGTCTTCCTTTGCCAGCTTCCTTAGGGGCAACATTGTCATGGTTTTCATGTCACTCTACTCAGTGTTGTACATGTCAAGTTTACTGCCAGCAAAGATGTTTGCGATTGCCACGATAAACAAAGCAGGGTGGGGCACGTCAGGAAGGAAAACCATTGTAGTTAATTTTATAGGACTCATTCCAGTCTCCATTTGGTTTACAATCCTCCTAGGTGGCGTAATTTTCACTATTTACAAGGAATCAAAAAAGCCATTTTCTGAGTCAAAACAGACAGTTCTCATCATTGGCACAATACTCTATGCATGTTACTGGGTTTTGCTTTTGACTTTGTACATGGTTCTTATCAACAAATGTGGCAGGCGGAAGAAAGAGCAACAACACTACGACATGGTGCTAGACGTATGATGTTCCCGTGGGAAGTTACCCAGAGTTGTAAAGCAACCCAACGACCTTGTAGTATCTGTGGCATCAGACATATGTTGCCAAGGGAAATGGATCACTGCTGCTGGGAATAGGACACTTATATTCCTCTGAGTTCATTTTCATCCTGCCAAAGTAAGGAGAAAAAAAAGAAAAAAAAGAAAAAAAAAAATTTTTTTTTTTTGTTTCCAAGGGGGGAAGGACGCAAACCACACAGTTACGACCTGTACACAAGAAAAGGGGAGAACTTCTGTGTTTATGCACTTTTTAAATTGTGCATATGCCTGACAGTGTTACGTTCTATATACCTCACTGGTCATGCTTATGTGTGTGGACAGAAAGAAAAGGAGTTTGGAGAATCAAGAAAAGGACTGTACAACCCCTTGCAACCTAATTTATGAACTTCTCTTTTTTTTATAGTTCTGTTTATAGGAAGGGTCTTTTGTTTTAGGCTGCCAAATGTAATGCCAAAGGTAAATTTTAAGAGGCCATTGGCTGAGCTGTATTTTTATATTATTGTATTATTTGTGTGTGTGTATTTTTAAGCCAACTTTTTTTTTTAAATCACATATTTTATATTTTACTATCTGCCAAAAAAAGCTGCCTCCCCAACATTTTGTTCTTTAGCCTTTTTAAATATATTTGGGGACAAAAAAATCATACCTTCACTCCCCAAATTTCTGCTGAAATGATATTGTTCACAACAGAAAGAATAAAAAGTCTCTCTGCATTTCTGCAAGTAATGAA
Source organism: Polioptila caerulea (assembly GCA_013397295.1). Classification (NCBI taxonomy): domain Eukaryota; kingdom Metazoa; phylum Chordata; class Aves; order Passeriformes; family Certhiidae; genus Polioptila; species Polioptila caerulea. Next base: position 563,944 of record VYXF01001702.1, read on the forward strand.
TGGTTATTTCTGTGAAAAAGCATTTAAATGTGCTCTTTTAAGACATTTATTTAGACAGGCCCAAAATTGTCAGGTTTTGCATACAAGCACATTTGTGCATAAAAAAAGGCCAAAGGGGTAGATATGTGCAATTGGGGTTTTTGTTTTGATAACATTGTAAAAGGGAAATTTTCTTCTCTGCTGAGAACTTAATCCTTGGCATGCACAATAAACCATAAGGCAAGGCAGGCCTCCATGCCACTGGAAAAGACATTGCTATGGAAAGCCTCTCACTGATTTTATATGGGACCTGAGCAGTCAAAAACTTCTGATCCAGAAAAATCTTGGGCACATGAAACTGCTATTGAATTCACTGATGGTCCTAGTTGTTCATAATCTGCTAGTACCAAGCAAATAGTTCAGGTTTTTTATAAAATAAAAACGTAAGGAAAAACTTATCAACACTTTCAAAATGTGTGTGTTATACTAAAAAACTTCTGCAGAGCCCTTCATACAGTTTACAGAAAATAAACACATCACCTTCTCTGACATCCAGTGTAATACAGATCCCAGTACTGAGCCCAATAATTTGTTTTTGACTACAGCATATCTACCAGAAAAGAAGCCAATTTTTTAATCAGAAAACATCAAGCCTTAGCAAATGCATCACTTCCTTGGTGCCTAATAATCAGTCTTGGACATTTATTTTGGACCATGGTTTTGAGAAATAATATTCAGGACTAAATTCTGCAGTCCTTCACCAGCCAAAGGAATGTGGCATTGAGCCCTAATATACTTCATAAAGAGCAACAGAAAGACCAGCTGCCCTTTTTAGATTCTGGTATTAAAAGCACTGTGGTAAAGCAGAAATCGGCATATGATGCTTAAAGAACTTAGAAGCATTTTCAGCTTCTCTTTTTTATGCAGAATAAATGAATAGATTCTGCTGTAGAATGAACTGCACACACACTACCTTATTGTCTGATTATCTTGAGGTACATGATTGCTTGAAAGTCATACTAATATTATGTTAATGATCAGAGAGTTGATTCATGTTGATTACAAAATAGAACAGTATTAAAAAAAGCAAGAGAAACGGTAAAAATCAAAAAAACTTGACTATGCCTTTTAACTATTTATGATGTAAGTTAAAGCTTGGGTTAACATTCAAATGTCAAATAAATCTTCTCATTCTATAAAAAGATTGAATTAATTGCCTGTATTTATTCTAGCAATTATTCAACGTATTTCCAATATAGGTTGTATAGTATAATTGTTACTTTCATAAATAAAATATTTTTGATAAGATTATGACTAATTTGTGGTATTTCTCAACAGCACTTGTACTTTGAAGCCACAAATCTCCACAGTTTGTTGTTCTCATGTCACCAGCCTGATTTCCAAGTGGGAATTTGCCATAGAGCACTCGTGGAGTGCAGTGTGTGCTTGAGGTGGCTGCAGCTGGTGCTTGCTCTGAGATGCAGTGCAGTGCATCGGCAGCACTCAGAGTCTCTGCCAGCAGCTACTAGATCAATTCAGTCAAAACACTTCCTTCCCTTTTTCCTCAGCTTCCTGATTTACAAAACAGGAATAGCAATCCAACTTCCTTTTGGGAAGCACTTTGAAGTTTATGGCCAAAGTACTTTAGTACTTTACATAGGAGCTGATGTTTTCCAGCCCTCCTGTCCACTGGAAATTATCACCCTCCACAGCTTGGGAAGCAGATGAGAAGAGGTCCATGGCCTTCTCCTGCTCCCCATTTGTGCTGTTTGTCAAGCCCCCTTTGCCCCGGCACAGCTGAAGTGCTGTGGTGTATTTTCTGTCATTGAAGGTTATGGGCAGCAGCTACTGCTGCAGGGACACGGGGCAAAGCAAAATCTCACTCGGGGTTGCCACAGGTCAGTTACTTAGGAGACAGCTTTCTCAGGCCTCAGTGCTTGTTACCCTATGTCTGTATACTGTGCCCAGTATTGAGTTCTCCAGTACAGGGACATCACTGATAAACTGCAGCAAGTTCAGCCCAGGTTGGTTTGGGATGGAGTAGAAGGTCTGAGACACCTGGACTGGTTGGGCTGGACAAGGGGTGGCTTTGGGAGGAGGACCCTAAGGTCCCATCCTATACCTATTGGGAGGTTTTCAATAAAATGTTCCAGGCTCTTCACAGTGCTGCTGGGTTTGACAAACGACTCCAAGCTGAAAGGGGAGAGGTTCAGGGTTCAGCTGGATATGAACAGGGACTTCTTCTCCATGAAGACATCTAAGCACATTGCCAGGACAGTGCATCATCCTTCCATCCAAGACTAAACTAGGTAAAGTCCTGAGATGCCTGGTCTGACCTTGGAGCTGCCCCTGCTTTAAGCAAGGGGTTGGGGTAGAGACTCTCCTGTCACCCTTTCTGAAGCAGGTGTTGACAGCTCCCACCTGCACAGAGGCTCATTCCCTCTCTGTTCCAAACACATCCATCCTGACCCCAGGCACAAATAGCTCAGCAGCAGCTGGTACTGAGTACCCAAAAAATCAGAGCCCTTCCTGTGACTGGGCCACTCTCCTCAATGTGTTTGCGGCTGTTTAGAAAAAGGTTTCAGCAGAAAAATAGAGTATGAAACAGTTCTTATTGAAAGTGGTCTCAAACCAATTAAGATTTTTAATAACATGTGCTGGTTTTCATTAATAGCAAATATATATTTGAGATCTCTGTCAAAAGAAAACATGTTAAAAGAAATATTCATGGTCTATTTTGAACATTTTTAAAAACACAGATTTTTTTTTAGTCACCTCTGATAGACAGATGGTGCTGAAAAAAGTCCCCCAAATTATGAATTCTACATAAAAGTTTAAAAACAACCTTTCAAAAATATGCTATGAATTGGCAAGATCTCAAGCTATAAATCATTTCCATAGTAGGCTAATTTGGGTTTGAGAGCATCTGTTTGCAGGGACCAGGTGTGATGCAAAACCTACAATAATCAGAGGTGCAGCAGGGAGGAAGGACCCCTCCTCCTCTGTCTGCTAATAAGCTTCATTTTGGCTAAGAATCAGGTTTCTTTCAATGGGAAATGCATGAATATTTAGCAGAACTTTTCTAGGAGGCAGAAAAATTCCTGTCAGACACATACTGCCAAACATGTTCTGATGCACAAGCTGTTGTGAATCTGTCTGTTAAAAAATTTGGTCTGATTTTTTTTTTCTTAGCAAGAGTTAAGATGGTAAAGAGGAGACAAAACTACCGAAAGTTGTAAATGAGGTTTGGTATTACTGAGGCTTGTTGCAAATGCCATTGTTCTCTGGAGTTAACACAATTACTTTAAATAAAGTACATTTTTTCCCCCCACCTTTTATTTAGAATAAATTTGCTGCTTCAGCTTTGTTTTGGATGGATGGACAGATGGAAGGATAGAGGGATGGATGCAAGGATGGATAGATGTGTGCCACAAATTGTTCCTGCTTCCTCCAGCTATGGAAGAAGCAAGTTACACTTTTTAGAATAAATATTATTCTTTCTGCAATATTTATCTTGGCCAAATAAATCCAAATTATTATCCTAAAATAACATTAAGATTTCTGTAAGTTACCAAACTGCCTAGAGGAAAATAACCTTGTAGTTACATTGTCACTAAATAAAGGAGAGATCCAGGCCATATTTCTGAGCTTTGGTACATGATATACTCTACCATTCAAGTGTAAATACAATCTGTGACATGTTTTTGTCATAGGCCAGAGAGTCCTGCCCCAGAAAATACTGGACACAGGTGGAATTGATGTACAGACTGGTCTGGGAGACTGTAGAGTGTAGTTGTGATCTTCATCATCAGATGATGACCAGATTGAAAAAGAGTCCCTGGCTTTTTTTTACTAGATTAAATACAAACTACCACTACCCACTGAGAAGCAAAAGGCAGGTCAGCTCACTCCTTTACTGGACTTCATGTGAGATCTTATTCTCTCAAGAGATCCTTAGATGTCATTTAGTTCTGCAGTTTTCACACCTTTTCTCCCCCACACATACACATTTTCTAAGTCCTTTGGTCATGTGCAGGAAGCAAGAAAAACACTAACTGGGGTCTAGGACCCATTGGATTAATAATTCCATTGCTTCTTTTACAGCATCCCTGCTGGGCTGACTGTCTTCTAATACTTCTGTTCATTCCAGTTGGACACATTGTGTAGAAATTACATGATTATGACAGGACCTTCTTTTGGCTGCTTCTCATAAATATCAGTAAGAACAGGAAGCTTTAAGAGCTTGCTTATGATCAGTGCTACTTTATATAACCCAAGGGAGTAAAGTCTGGAATCTGACATTATCAGACACATTTTTAGAAATTACAAAACCCCCAGAAAGAGCATGTGAAAGAGTGACAGCTAGCACTGTGAATCACAGGAAATTAGATATTTTAAGTTCCTCTGTCCATATAATTATTTATTTCATAATCTTTATGAGTAAGAGTAGCACTTCTTTCTGTGTCTTAACCCTACAGCATTTTGGGGACATAATGCTACAAGGAACACTTAGTCATGAAGAACTGAGATGAATGTGGCTAAAAATAGATCAAGTGGGCAGCTTGCTCTAAATTAATTATGAGATTGCGGCCTGTATCTGCTCCCCAAAATTGTTCATAACTTTTCCATACTGATTCTTTCTAATGAATGCAGCTTATAGGCTGAATCCACCCAGTGAGTTGATGCTGCAGATATCAGTGAATTCTGTCTGTTCATTCTTCATTGCCTTCCTAAGAGCTAGTCCTGACCTGGATTCTGCCACATCTATAATACCTGGATAATCATGACAGCACTGTGAGAGTATTAGGAGATAGCTCAGCATCGAAAGAGAAAGTCTGTGAAGATCATAGAAGAGAGCTCCTCCTTCAGAAAAGGAAACATTTGATAACAGAGATATAAAAGCAGCATTACACAGTACACAAAATGCTTATTTCATGCTTATTCTGTAGAGAAATAGACCTTGTTCCCTACAAATGCCTGTTGCTGTTCACTGCCTGTGGAGGGAGGCTCAGTGGGCAGCTCAGATCATGGCTCATAGTTTAATTCAGGTTGGAGGGGTCTCAAGAGATCATCTAGTCCAATATTTTCCTCAAAAGCAGGGACAGTTCTGAAATAAAAAACAACCCAACAGAAGAGTCTATCCCACAGTTAGCACAGCCCTTCCCTAAATGCTGACTTTGAGAGATGCTCAGATTTGGTCTAATGTGTAAAAACATATACACTCTGAAAGCCTTATCTACACAAGAAAGTAGGATATCTTTGTGATTTTACTTATTGTAGTTTAAGTCTTACTATATTTGGTTTGATTTATATTTCTTGGGAAATTATGCTCACAACTGCAATATTGAAACTTCTGTTTACTAGCTTGTACAAAGAAAACTTTACCTAAATTGTGGTAATAAATTGATTTAATCAAACTGGCAGAAAAACATGACACTTTTGTGTCGACCTATGCCTGATCAGTCTCACGTCACTTACCATGAGATAAGCCAAGTGAATTTACAGCACTTTTTTCCATGAGGTCTGCCCTGGTCAAATCCTTGCCCTGCAGTAAGCATGAGGTGCTTAAGCCTGCAGTGCCAGAGTCATTAGTTATATTGCATTGGCCACAGGGCATGAGAGGAAATATGGACAGATAATAGTATGATAATTAAGGCAGTATAAACACATGCCCTAGGCTATTCAAAGCTTTTAGATGTATATGTACCTTAAGCTGCTCAGGACTGCTTTCTAGGTAAGCCAGGGGCCTGTGCTATGTGCACACAAAGACATCCAGGATTTGTGAGGTGAATTGTGAATTACCAAATATTCAGCACGGTTATTTAAACCATTGGAAGACTCCATTAGGAATGTATTTTCAGAATCAGGGCAATTCTGATTTGATTTAGTAAGCACCTCCTCTTCTCAATTTTTTTTAGGTAGGACTTTAAGACAGTTTACCGCCTGCATGCTAGAAATTTGACAAAAATGCGCTCACATGATCACAAATGTGGGATATGGGGTTGCCCTCCTGTGGGCACTGGAGAAGATGCTGAAGATACCACCTACTGCAAAGCAAATGAAGCTGAGGTAGTGGCAGGTGTGCCTCTGGACATGCACTGTCTCTGCATGGGTCTCTGCCCAGGCCAGAACCGAAATACCTGCCTCCCACTGCCTGCACCCACTTTGCTCAGGCTGAGCAAGAAGCAGGCTGTTGGCTGAATGACTGCATTGTGCCCCTCTGAGGCAACTCCAGCATGACAGATGCATAGGCTGCATGTATGCTGTCCCTGTGGCAGAACAGAACATGCAGCAAACCCGAATTAGCCAGGAACCACAGAAGCTGGGTGTGCAAGTAAGACATCTGCTCCTGGCAGCAAAGGAGGGAGAAGGACTTCATCACTGAAAGAAGCATGAATGAGCTGTAAATAAGCTAACTCACTGCATAGCACATCCCTTTGTGGCCAGATGAGCATTACTGTGGCTGGTCTGCCTGCTGGCATTGGCATATCAGTGTGTTACCATAAGGGGAGAAGAGTGTGAACCCACAGTGCCTTGTGCTGGGTGAAGCTGTCACAAGTGCAAGGTCTTCCCTCTTGGCCCACTGGAAGAAGTTTACTCTTTTCCTGACAGACTGTTTTATACATACTGCAAGATTACAGCACGATTACAGGCAGCTCCCAGATCCATTAATTTCAATTTTTATAATTATTAGTCTTTAATTCTAGTAATTAATAATTTGATGGTCATTTGGCTTAACACAGTTCCAGTTCTAAAACACAAGCTATAACCCATTGGATTCATGCTATGGAGAATGAATCACCTACCCACCCCCAGCAGGGTGCACTCCCCAGGCAGTCTGACACATCTCACATGGGTGTCTTTACTATTGGGGAGCCCTTAGCTGCCAGCTTGGTCCTTCTCTTGCTTTGTCACTGCTCTGATTGCTACTTATGTTTTTAATTAAATTAAAGGAGTGTGAGGTTCTGACCAAATTAATGATGGCTGGGAATCAACGTTCATATTTCTCTTGCAGCTTTGAAGTCTGTCTAATCTCTCCTGTTATCACTATAATATCTGAGATGTGATGAGGGCTTTGTAAGTACACAGATTAGACAGATTGCAAAGTTAATGGGGACATATGGGTATTTTTTCTCAGCCATTATTCTCTCTGTAATTGTGGTGGAAAGAATCTGTCAGCAGAAATGCACTCCTCAGTAATACATTGCTGTAGCATATTGGTAAATGTCGGGGAGAGTGCTGGTCTCTGCAAGCGTGTTCTGCACACATGATAGATCACTCCATACCCTTTGTTTGTTTTGGGTTTTTTAAATAACTAACCAGTGAAGAAGTAATTTGGAAATATATCTGGCATTGACTTCAGCTTGCCAAAAACGCTGGGAAGGTTTCTGATCAACACAGTGTTGAAATAAAACAAAAACCTTATTATCCTTATGAGTTTCTTCCTGTGAATTTTGTGTGACACCCTATGCTGTAACAAGGAAAGCCCCAGGAAAATAAACATCATTGCACAGGACACCTGTATCCTTTTGTTTTCCAGCCACTTCCTAAAATCTAATTTATTACTTCTCTATTTAAATCAGCAGAGCCAGGCAGGTATAAAGCTAAAGTCTTAACCACCCATAGCTATTACACATGTTTCATAAGATAAGGCAGGAAACACTTCATAAATTCCAGTAGTTAACACTTGTTTTAATTGAATTGCTCCTGAAGCTTGAATGGAACTGGTATTTTTCTGCTCTGAAGGTTGCTTTTCCCAAAACACAGCTGCATAACAACAAACAGATGTTTTCCAAGGGAGATAAGGCCACATTTCCAGTATTGGTAAAGTGATGCCTCTGTTTTGTACATTTATCACGTACTGTTGCATCTAAAATAGTTGGGAAAAACCTTTGGTTTGATTCACCTACTTTGAATCCCTTGGTATCAACAGAAGTTTAAAAAGATCATGCAATTAGCCTGAGTTTAGTGAATATTAAATAATTTGATCTTGATTTGTCTTCTTGACCAATGGCTGAACAAGTCATCACAATGCAGGGACACATGTGTTTTAAGAAAAGCAGAAAAGGAGATAATGTATCATTCCTTAGATCCATTTAGGCTGCAAAGCACACTGTGCTGTAAGACTATACCCCAGCACAGCAGGTCTTATCTGTTTGTATGAGGTAAACTACTAAAATAACTTGTCCAGGAATATTGTGCTTTAGAAGACTTGTATCTAGACTGATGATAAATGATTCATATTGATTTAGAAATAGGTAAGACATGCAAGATGCTCCCACCTTTATACCTGTTGCCATAGAGATTTTATGCTTTGCATCCTCACTTGCTTCAGCACCAGGTCAGCCAGGTTAATGCAAACCATGCTCATCAATGTTTATTCAGGTAAAAAAAAAAATATTTGAATAGCATTATCTAGGCAAATATCAATCTCAGTCCCTTTTATGACCCCAGCTGTGGAGGCAACAGCAGCAGCCAACAGCCAGGGTTATTTACTTCTTCGAGAGTTACAGCTCCAGAAAGCACTGTCTGTCTTTGCCCTGGTACAAGCAGACTGTAATCCAGCTGGCATCATCCTGTGCTGCTGCTGCCAAACTTCTGAGAGGGAGGGGCTGCATATTTTAGAAACCTTGTCTGCACATGTCAGTTTATTTAGTATATGTTAAGTCATTTATTTTAATCAAATAGATCAATGAAACTCTTGAAAGTTTATTCAGGCACACCTGTTTTGTTTTTTCTTTTAAGCCTGTTATTTGGAATCAAAGCCAAAAAAGCCATTCTTACACCACAGTAAGTCTGTTCAAGAGTAGAAGGGGCCTCCTCCATGGATTGTCCTATTATTATTATATTCATGCAGTAAAATTCAGACAGTAAAATTCAGACAAGCCACAACTCATTGCAAACAGGAATATAAAAATGTTAAAATGCGAGAAAGGAGCAGTCTTATATTACTCACATAGGAGCAGACTACTCTGGAAAAGTAGGTTCCAACCCACAACTCTGAGAGTCCTCAAAAACTGGTTGTTTTCAGAGGAGACAAGTGAAGAGACCAGCAGCAGAGCCGAGCTTGTAACTGACAGTTTTGTTTGCAACTTCCACCCATGAGCTAATTGCAAACTGAAGAGAGTTTTTTCCCCAACTCTAATGGCTACAAGGTCACTGTTGAATTTCTTCATGTTAAATTCAACACTAATTTTGCTCTAGTATTTAGCAGAAAGGCAAGAAATTCTCCATTTAAGGAACTCTGAAGTTCAGTGAAATGCATTCCCATATAACACACCTCTGTTAAAAATATGAGTCCTCACAAATTGTTTTCCACTTAAAGTTCTGAGTATGTTTGTTAATTCTATACAGATTCTGTACATATAAATGCTCAATGAAATCAGATTTACTCCAATGGAATTCTAAGATTTCAAGACCATTTTATAAAACCGTGTGAAATGTTTCAAGGATGCGTCAACTAGCATCGTTCAATGCTGGATAATGGCCAGTTGGATAGGTTAGGTTGTGGCACCATTACCACATCCTAGACTTTGAGTAAAATTTCAATCACCATTTGACTGAATCACAGAATCCCAGAATCACTAGGTTGGAAGAGACTTCCAAGATCAACGAGTCCAACTCATACCCTAACATCTCAATTAGACTGTGGCACCAAGTGCCACATTCAGTCTTTTTTTAAACACATCCAGGGATGGTGACTCCATCACCTCCCCTGCCAGATCATTCCAGTACTTTATTACTCCTGTGAAAAACTTCTTCCTAGTATCAAACCTCTATTTCCCTTGGCACAGTTTAAGACTGTGTCCTCTCATTCTGCCAGTTGCTGCCTGGTGAAAGAGGCCAACCCCCACCTGACTACACCCTCCTTTCAGGCAGTTGTAGAGAGTGATAAGGTCACCCCTGAGTCTCCTTTTCTCCAGGCTGAACAACCCCAGCTCCCTCAGCCGTTCCTCACAGGGTTTGTGTTCCCAACCCTCACCGGCCTCGTTGCCCTCTGGATGTACTCGAGCATCTCAACTTCCTTCCCAAACTGAGGGGCCAGCACTGGACACAGCACTCAAGGTGTGGCCTCACCAGTGCTGAGTACAGGGAAAGAATGATCTCCCTGCTCCTGCTGGCCACACTGACCACCAAATGCTACAAATATAAAATGGATTCTAGTCAGATCTTGATTATATCCCTGCTCAGACATCCTCTTCGAAATGCAACCTCTTTTTTCAATGAGGTGTCATATAATTGTTATCTATATATTTTCACCAACCATGTAGCTTACAGTGGTTTCTTTGGATCATAGGTCCTTGCTCAAGACATGGTCTTGTGAAATGTCTTGAAAGTTTCATCAAAATGAGAAATTGATGTCTACAGCTTCCCTCTCTTCTGCTCTCTCTGCTGTTGCAGTTTTGACTGTATTTGTTCCCAGAAAAGTCATATTAGCTAACTTCATCACTTACTGTTTCCTATCCTCCTTGCTTTTCTCTTGCCTTTCCTTTCATGTCAGCTTCCAATCCACTGGAGTCTCTCATGCCCCAGAGAGCTCCTGCTGGTCCATAAAAGGTTTTGTGTTAAGTCAGTGAATGCTCAAGGCCATGCTCACTTGCATAAATTGCTTTTTCAGCACAGTCTTTCCTTTTAGGCCAGACTGTAGATATTGGGTAAGAGTCAACAGAAGGCACATGAGGCTGGACTACCTCCATTCCTATCAACTGTGCCCTCTGCTCCTTGTCCTGAGGTAGTTCCCAAACGATAGTCCAGAGTCCCCCAATATTCAAACAAACACAAGCACCACAACCATGTCAAAAATATGGAGGTGAATAATGAGTTTGAGGCTTTCTTGATCTGTTCTTTCAAACCTCAACCAAACTTAATCTTTCCTCCTACATTTACTGTGGCAATCAAATCTTTCATTTTACCTCTTTTCCCTGGCAAGTCTATCTTACTTCACTTGTTTGAGCTACCAGAACTGAAAGCAGGTGGCTGGCACAACATGTTTTGGAGAGGTTCACAGCACTTTACACCCTCTATCTGAATGTACCGTGCTATGATGAAAATTTGAGTCTGTGCTGTTCTTAAACCTTGAATCAGTTCTATCTGTAAGCTAGAAGAGGATTTCCTTCATTTTCTTTCCTAGACCAACACAGGACTTAATGAATTCAAGATGTGTATATTCTAAGTCAGCAGGGACACTAGGATAATGGGAATTACCTAATTGACACATACCACCACCCACACACTTCATAAAATCCAGTCCCAAATTTACTAGTATCCCATTCAGAAGCAGGCTTTTCCCAGTGTAGCTCCATGTAAAACTGCTACATGTTTCTGGTCCAGTGTTGCATAGCTATGGGTCTAGTCTTGTGAGGTACTAAGCCCATACATATAGAGGAGGAGCCAGTGATCTCTGCCTGCATCTACAGGTCTAAATTTAATGTGCATTTTGCCCGAGGAAAGACTATTATATTTTATTTTACTTGTCTTAATAAAAAGTCTTTGAAATGTTAATTATCCTTCTGCTGCCACTTGTTGGTATATGCAGCATGTACTGCCTTGTGATATTTCTATCTTATCTGTTTACTATTCTCTAGTGAGTGGCTTACTATGAGCAATTCATTCCTTCATTTGCTCTTTTACTTCCTTGTAACAACATTTGAGTTCAGGGTGGAAACTTCCACTTCTCTGCTGGAAGAGATCAGACAGTTGACAGAATTTTTGCCAAGGTATACAGAATTTCTACACAGGCTTTTTCTACCTGCTTGGCTATTTGCAGCCCACTTGGTCCTCTCATACTTTTGTCAAGATACGATTGGTACTTTCAGAAATGCTGCTTTGCTTTTAGATTTGGTGTTGAGACCAGGTTTCAAAGCCCCCACAAATTCTGCTGGCTGAGCTGCATGCCAGAGTGCAGCATATTTTAGCAACTGTCTTTTATGCACTTCAATAAGTGTAAATGTAACAAGCATCTCAGTGTTCTCCATAATGAAAGGATTCTTTGAGTATTAAATACTCCTTTGGTTGTTTTTAATCAAGCTTAATATGTGTGAAATTTGTGGGAACTACAGTCCCATAGACTAATAGCAACAACAGGTACAGCCAGAAATCCCAACTTGCATAACATATGCATATCACCACTTTCCTTACCCCTTGGCCTACTCAGAAGACTTTGTTGGTCAATTTTGCTCTCATGGACATTCAATTGGAGTACTCCCTGTTGTCTTTCAGCAATGATATCCACAGGTGTCTTTTTGACATCTGAACTTAAGGAGAAAGTGTAAATACCACTTGGTTTCCTTATGCAATTTAGTTCACCCCATCTGTGCTTTCACAGCTGCCAAAAGGGGCAAGACCTTTTCACAGTTGGACAATGCCATGTTAGCCATCCACAAGTATTCTGGGGGGCTAACTTGTCAGTTAGATAATCAAATTTTAGCAAAAATCTCCCAGCTAGGGTTATCTTGAAGCAAAGACCCAGAGAGCAAGTGGGACAGGTTTATAGGTTTGTTTCAACTTCACTTAAAACAATAGGCTTGAGGTGTAATGTTATTTGCCTGTTCATTTCAAAGGGTTGTTAACGAGATGGCCCGTGCTGATAAATGTCATCACACTATGTCCTTTTTACAGTATGTTCCAGATCAAAAACCTGGACTGAGCACATGTACCCTTCTTGTGTTGCCTGCTTACAGAGCAATTACATCCCAGGCACATTTTAGCCACAGCAGAGCCAGGCAAACCCATCTTAAGTTGCCTGTTCCAGGGGAACTTGTTTCAGGTTGACTTGGGAACACTCAAAAAGCATGGCAAAGGTAAAGAAAAGGAGAGATGGGGAATCCCAGGGAACTCCAGCAGAGAGGAATACGGGCAGGAACATCCAGCAGCCTTTTCCTATAACGTGACCCAGACTGAGTATTCACCTCTCAAAAGGCTGCACTCAGCTGTGCAGTAGTAAGAGTATTAAGCAAGTAATATTTACAGCCTATTCAATGTTGTAGTTGGTCTTTTAAAACTGCCTGCAGACATAATGGGCAGACAAATATATTCCAAAGACTGCACAACAACATAGCTTAAAATGAATCATCACTGCCATGTAAATCAAGATGGCAAAATCCATTTTAATGCTCTGAACTGTATCTCCCCTGGTTTTTTTTTTTAGTCTTTCCCATTTCATAGCCACTTCTTAGTCTTTTCATGCCTTGCCAGAGCAGTCTCCTAGACATCTTCGGCTGTTTATTCACTCAGTAGCAGTGAAACATTTTCACATATCTCCTTCTCTGGTGATATATATATATATGTAGATATATATATATATCTACAGATATACAGATATATAGATATAGATATAGATACAGATTATATAGATAGATATGGAGATATATATAGAGATATAGAGATATATATATAGATAGATAGATATATGTATTTTGTATAGAGTTTGTAGATACATTTGAATGTATATACAGAGGGGAAGAAAAGGTATCACTTTTCCAGACATAATTCAATAATGAACTGAACATCAACAGCTTTTAAAATTTGAAATTAACTAAAATCTGCAAATTTCATTTTTTCTGGTCATGCCCTATCTCATCCATCCCAGTGATCTCCAGTCTTTCCCATCTGTGCTCTCTCCCCTGACAGCTCCAGGCCTGTCCATTCCCTCTCACCACACAGATGCTTTAGTAAAATTCGTATTTTTTCCACACACCCGGCAAACTTTTGCTTAGGTTTGAAAAGCAGAAGTAGAAAAAAAAGTTCAGGAAGTTGTTTTCACTCCCAAATTCTCTGAACTCAAGGAGTGGGAAAAAGATATGTTCTTAGAAAAACCACACACCCTGAGGAACAAGGCTGGGACCCCTGAAATAGCTTGGTTTTGCACTGAGAAGATGGATCTACTCTTTCTTGTCTACTGCACTGTGAAAGAGAAGTTGAAGTGAATTTGCACGGTGCTAGTGCAAAAGCAAAGTGAAGCAGCAATGCCCCACATATTCTTATTTCCAACCCATTTGAGCAAAATCTACGTGGAGCCCTTCTCTCGTTCCTCAGCTCCAGCTTGAGTGATCGCAGGTTTCCCCAGATATTCCAACACACGCCCCGGCACTGCCCGGCCTTCAGGGAAAAGGGAAGCTGGCAGCCCCAGGAGCGGCGGCCCCTCCTCCCCGCTCGGAGCCGCGGCGCATCTCGGCTGTGCTGCGGCCGAGCTCCCCACAGCGGGGCAGCTGCTGCTCCTCAGTGCCCCGGGGCCGTGAATTGTCCCGACAGCCGAGTCCTGCCAGGGGCCGCCGCAGGGCTGTGCCCGGCCGCGGGAGCCGCGCTGCGGGCCGGGCTCGGCCGGGCCGCCCGGGGCTCCGGGGCTCCTGTTGGTTCTGCTGAGGGAAACGAGGGCCCGAGGGCCTGAGCTGGGGACTGCAGCCTTGGAAATGCCTCCAGACTTCACAACTGGCTTCTGTTTTGTCACGAGAGGAGCTGAGTCCTCACATGGAAGCACCTCTGGGGCTCCTGTTCTGCTGAGGGAGCCGAGGGCCCGAGGGCCTGGCCTGGGGGCTGCAGCCTTGGAAGTCCTTCCATGTGAGGACTCAGCTCCTCTCGTGACAAAACAGAAGCCAGTTGTGAAGTCTGGAGGCATTTCCAAATTTCGCCAGTTTCTAAACGGGCAGTAAGATCAGTTCAATGTATAACTTCAGCGGGAAGCCTCCATGGATCATTGGTTTGTGACTCCCTTTACTTCCTCTTTTGTGCCATCCTTCCTCTGCACATCTCCTCCACTTTCCACTTTAAAGAAATAAGAATTTATGAAATTATTTTTCTTCTTTACCGGACTCTGTCCACAAAAAAATTGCAGAAATGAAAAGTGTAAAAAAACAGTGGCCATAGCTATTTATAAAACAACTTTTTTTAATACCTATATTTTTGTTCTGGGTGATAAAAAAATCAAACTGCATAACAAAAATCAGAAACATTATTTTTTTTAAAAAATTAACATGTTAAATCCACTCACATTCTGCCCCAGCTGTAAGCTTACACGTGGACAAGACTGTAACATATCCAAAAGATCATTCATAAACATATGATTTAGGCCTGGGCCATTCTATGAATTAGGGTTTTAGATAAAGAGCCTTTTTTTTTTTCTTTTTTTTTTTTTTTTTCTTTTTTTTTGTTCTGGTATATTATACTAGGAAACATGCAACTGAAGAAATTGGATTATTAATCGTAGCCCATAATTATAAGTCTATATAGTGCAGTTGACAGATCAATCGACCCACCCCAGCCATAAAATAGTTCCTCTAGAAAGAAAAGGAGACCAAAAAGACATCACTGGTGTCCTGTATTAGTTTGATTAAAAGTACAAGGTGTTCTTTAAAATTTGAGCACCAATACACAAACCCAAAATATCTCCTTCTTTGCCATCATGGCCTGGGATCTGCTCCTTCCAGCCCCGCACTCAGTAGCAAGTCTTGTCTTGAGCAGGTGAAGTAGAGCAAAAGACCTGAGAGTTGAAATATTTTGGAGAGCCTTTGGGAACAGCCTATCAGGTGTACTGGGACTAATTCACCCACCTCAGACATTTTTTCATCAAGAAATGTAAAGAAACATTAAATAGAACATATAAAAATCTATTCAAAATTTCTCTGTTGGAATAAATCAGCCTTATTCAGCAGATTTATGCTGACCTACACGTTAAACTCACAATGCGTTTTGGATTGCATTCTACACAGTACTCACATAAATTAGGATATTTTACTACATTTTTACCAATACTTTTTCCAGCAAACTGAAATGGGCTTAAGTTATCCTTTCAATACAATATAAATGCTCTGCATGTCTCAACTTTGAGAATGTCCTCTTCGCTCGCTGATGGGTACCAAGTGATTGCAGCTGATAGTTATCTGCTTGCCAGAGGATATGAATGTGCTAATCTTACTTCCAATATAAACAACAGTTGGGGCAACTTTTTGCAATGTAAATGGTTTGTTGGGTGCATTTTATGGCACAGCTTGTGTCATCACAAGCCCTGGTCATTGTTTGCTTTTCTTTAAAATTAAGTCAAAGTATTTCACAGCATTGTTTGGCACGAAAATAAATTAGATGCATTTGTGTATGGTCTAGGTGCAGTTGTGCACGTAGGCATTTGTCCTCAGTTTTTAAAAGGGATGCAGTTATCAAGAATTCAGAAGACCTGAACTTCGTGTGGTGTGAGGACTTCAAGTGTTTTCTCAACAATGAAGAGGATTAAATACACAGAAAAAAATATGTAAGGCTTATGTTTTTACTCCTCGGTTACTGAGATGAGCACTAACGTTGTATTTTTGGGGAATTCTTCGTGTCAAGCAAAGATGGACATTTACCCTGGTTGGTTATTGTTTGCTTAAAAATTAAGCTTCATTTTTTACATATA
Organism: Polioptila caerulea; assembly: GCA_013397295.1. Lineage (NCBI taxonomy): Eukaryota > Metazoa > Chordata > Aves > Passeriformes > Certhiidae > Polioptila > Polioptila caerulea. The sequence goes on from VYXF01001702.1 coordinate 580,307, forward strand.
AATTTGTGACCTATGAAGCTGCCCAAAACAACCCCAAAATCTACAAGTCAGAAAAACTGAATTTGAGTCTTTCTGTTTGTTTATCCAGAGTAGTTTTAAAAGACATTTAAAAACTGCTGTTAACTGAAGTGAACTTCACATTTCCAGTCACTGAGCTCACTGGGAGATGAAAGGATCCTCCTGGCCACTGCTCAGCACTTTCCTTTCGCACTGCCCTGTCCCACCATGGAGGTTATTAACTTTTTACAAGCACTGCTCACATCCTCTCTTTGATGGATGGTGCTAAGCTTGTACTTAGGTTACAGGATTTCCCAGCAAGGCCATTTCATTATTGAGAGGGAGGAAATTTTAACCCAAGGTGATTTTTCATATCAACCCCTCCATTCTCCCCATAAAAATTTGCATGGGGAAATTGTTTTAAGGAGTTTCACACTGCACCAGCCTGACGCCTTAATGGATGGTCACGGGTGTCCCAAGCACAGGGTGCAGTGATAGGTTTTGGGATAGTCCTCCCCTGCTTTTCATGTCCAGCTGCAAGTTACATGGGGGCTTTGCCCTGGGACTTCAATGTTTCTCTCTTGCAGTTCGCACTGGGACACAGGAAATCTGAGGTGACCCATGGGAAGAATGAATAGAGAGGAAAGAGGGCAGAAAGAGGGGAAAGAAAGCACCCTTTTTCCTTTCTGAAACCGATGTCCTTCTTCAAAGTGGAAAAAAAAAAAAAAGAGAGAGACAGTGGAGAGGGAGGCCAGAGGGGAAGAAATTTTCCTGCTACCTCATTACTCTCCACTCACTGTAAGCTCCCAGCTGTGGCCAGCCTATCTCCCACCCTTCTCACCCCTCTGGCCTCTGCGCCTAAATTTCTCACAATCGTCTTCCCAGCTGGAAATGTAAATCTAAACACACATTCAGAATTAAAAAAAAAAATAGAAGAAAGAAAGAAACCAAAAACCAAACATGAGTAAGAACACCCCATTCTCCTTTATGGATTATGTAAAAACAAATATAACTGCTCTTCACCATCTCTAACTTTCTGTGATTTCTAGCTGAAGTTTCATGACTCATGAACTTACTTTTCTATGTAAAAAACTTACTGGATTTATTTTTTTTTTCCTTAGTGGAAAAAAAGCTGACACCAGATGTTTCTTTAGACCCTTCCCTGTCCTGAGTAAACACCAGAGACAAACAGGCTGTTCTGTCATCCTGCTCCTCTCCAGAACACCAACAGTTTTAACACTCAGTTAAGAAAAAGAAATTTAAACTGCTACCAACTGCACTTCCAGCTAAAGATATTTAAGTCTTTACTCTTAAAATTAAATAAAAGTTTTTGCTCATGAATAATCTGACTGTTTATGAGTGGTGTGGTATGATGCACAGATACAATAAAGCTCTTGTGCTGTCTGAGCCCTTGGCTCAAATGAGTGTGTCTCCTGGCCCAGGAAAGCAACAGCGTTTTCTAACAGCTGCCTGTCAGTATTTTTAAACCTTCTCTCCTAAAATAACATGTCAATGTTTGCCTACCTGAACTTACAGGAAGACTGAATGAAAATTTGTGGGCACACCACTGTAAATGGATTTTGTCACGGTTTTTGTGATGTCATGAGATTATTTATCCTGCTGTGCTGAGAAACTGAGAATTACATTTCCCTCTGCATCCCACTCATCTCTGAAGGCGTTTTTGAACTCATTCTTTTTTTAACACCTCTGAAAGTAAGGGGTTGAAATTGTGGAGTGCCAACTACCTCTCCTGAGGTGAATGCATTGGATCGATTCTGCCAGCTGGCATTCAAGTTGGCCATGTTGCTTACAGATGCATCCCAAAGCAAACCTCAAAAAAACCCACCACACAGACTATTTTAATTCTTTCCCTGTCAGTAACACCACTACATTTGTTTAGCAGCTAGGCATGGGACTGTGGCAGTAGCCGGTATTTTATCTTCTACTTATTTTATACCAAGATATTTGAGAGAGATGAAAGAGTAAATAAGCTCTCAGGTCCCAAGATATTTTTGTACTGAGACCACTACATCTGCAAATTACAGGTATTTTAAACTTTTTTTCAATTACACACACATAAAATATTAGATCATTGCATAGTTAGCTAATATTATTTTAATATCGCCTTTCATGTAGAAAAATGTTACTTCTACCTCAGCCTTTGCTTAACAAGTAATTCAAAGAAAAAATTTTAGGTGTAGGTGTTTTCTCAGCTTACCAAAATTATTTAAAATTAAGTTTCATTTTATCCTTGCTCAGTAGTGAATATAGAGTTATGTATCTTCTGGGATCTACTCATCCATTAAAAAATAGATGCCTACTTTCACATGGACATAGGTAGGGTTTTTTTCTCCAGGATCCTGGTGTGCCCCAGGGCAAGACCTAATCGTGCAAGCCATTGTTTTCACTATAGGCAGTAAAACACATTTATGCATATGTGCATTTTGCAGCATGAATTGTACCCGGCCATTTGCATCATAATTCCCGGAGCAGCTCTTCTGCACAACCCCAGGGGTTTGGGTTGCAGCACTGGGATGGGTGGAATGCGTTTGTGGACGTGGAGAGATTTCAGTCTGCAAAAGCTGCCTGATACAGGTCTGGGGGACATCTGGGAGTGAGGAAAGTACTGTCTCCTACTGTTAGTGGGAAGCAGACCCTGGAGCAAACCCTCTGTAGCTGGGAAGCCAGTTGCTTCATGCTGGGAAAGGTCCTGAGTGAGAACTAATGCACAAAAACTGTGGGTGATGTGGGGAGGGGAAGCTGGGACAAAAGAGGGAGCAGAGTCACTGAAATAGCCAGGAAGTCTGTCTGGAAACTGCTGTTTCAGTAGTGCCAATGTCTTCAACTTAATCTAAAATCTGATTTCTCCTTTGGTTCCCAGCAGTCTGTGCAATGCAGCCCTTCCTGTGGGAACCATGTGCCTGAGTCTGTACTTAAATAACTTGCAGAACTGAGGGGCAGCCATGGGGAGAAAGACACCTTCTTAGAAAATGATGCTTGTGAAACATTAAGATAGAACGTGATAATTTTTGGGACTGCATCAGAGCTGAGATTTTGTGGCAGGGTGTCAAAAGCTGTTCCTTTGTATTGCTTTGGTTTCCTCTGAGCTTTCAGAGTAGCCCCACTTCCTTCAGTATTACAACCATCCAGATGGATCAGGGTGATAAATGGTGAGAAATTGCTCTGCAATTTAGCTACATATGGAAAACATGCTTTGAAAAATATGTTCAGTTGTCTTTTTATAGGTGAATGTGGAATTTTTCTAATCTTCGACATATTTTTGTGTCTTTAGTTCAGTTTCCCACTATACATTTATGTCTTGATTCCACCAGAGTTAAATTTAAGATTATATTAGTTTTGCAGTCGGGAAGAAAGTGCTTTATCCTTCTTGTTTCACATTTCTGCACCATTAATTCATGGTAAGATGGATTTTTAAGATATAAGGTGACTTTTTTGTTGTCCTCTCCCAGGTAAGACTTTATGACAACGGCAGATTGAGAAGTGAAGACTAATTCCTGTCCAGCTAGACAGAATTAGACTCATCTATGCTTCAACTTACACATCCCGACCACATTACTCCAGCTGGCACTGAATCACCTGTTGCTCCTACTTTACTGCTGAAGGAACAGCCTGGAAAACTCCACAGTCTGAAATGGTCTTTTAACTTTTGAAGGATGACAGCATTTATGTGGATGATCTGGATGTGGCCTACATCTCTGATAATATAATTACTCTCTAAGCAGAGAGCCATTAAACATTAGTTTAACTTTGGGTGGAGATGCAAGTTCTTTGAATATTAGTTTCCTGAGTATTTAGAAAGAGCATATTAGCACTTAAGAGCATAATTTGATGTCATAAAAATGTGTGGCAACCTAGTTCATAGACAGCATGAATAAGGATAAATGAATGAGGAGAGACTTTTGTGCTACTCACCAAAACACTGTGAATCAGATGCAAGCCACTGACTTTCTCCAGTATCCAACAAAATGCCCATGCAGTGAACAATTTCACACAATATGAGGAACGTGCTGCTGCTTTCTTGTATGCAGTGGCATACTAGCCAAAACAAACAAACAAACAAACAAACAATTGTGACAACAGGTTGATTTCTTTATTAACCCAAATTCTGGGATGAATTTCAGAGCACCAGAGAAATGACCATACTCTCATGAAATGTTGACAAGGTTGAAGTGTTGTCCAGGCATAGTTGCTCTGGGAACTCATGCTGTTGTTTCATTCTTTATCATGTCAGGGGATGCTGATTCTTACTATGTGGAGAGAGGGATTTTTCTCCTTCTTGGAGGCTGCATGGTCTTTTTGAGCCATCTTGGATGTCCACCCTAGCACGCAGCTCAGTGTCAGGTGCAATTAGTGCATCCATGCCACAGGCCATAAAGAAGTGGTGGGAATACCCATCCATGGGCTGTAGGAACCCTATTTTGCATGTGCAAACCAAATCTGAGGTTTATCTAAGGCATTTTGTGGGGTGTTCTATACTGAAACAGGGCGTCTCAGGAAGTGAATACACTGAAGAGCATTTAGGATTAATTTACTTGTCTCTGGCATTATCAGTTTAATGTTGGTAGTTTCTAGAGAAGATTTAGTTTAAATATACAAAATAAGAGATTATAAATCAGCTTTATGATGTTTATATGTTTTCCTTGTGAGATCGATAAAGTCTGTTTGTTTCTTGCTTCATCTTATCGTCTCTCAGTTACTCTTAATTTTCCAGATGCAGTTGACACACCATTAATCCAAACACTTCAGATTCCTGTTATGAAGGCATTACCTTACAGAATTTCTAACTGCAGAACTGAATGTATTTAACTAATTTCAAGGTTTCAGATTTAGGAGGTTATGAGAAGTATGGTCCACACATGCAATATCTTCCTTCAGGATGTCTGAGGCTACAATAATTATCAAGCATCCAGGAGAGGAAACATTAATCATTTTTCTCTGTACATTGCTGGGGTTATTCCAAAACCTCCTTCCTTTGTCAATATAAATCCAACAAGGAGAGAAGAGGAAAGTTTAACATATGGTCAGAGATAGAGAGCATGTCCTTTTCTCCAGAAGCATATATCAAAGATTTGCAGAGATCGGGCTGATTCATTGGCAATGCTCTTAGGCCAGTGTAGGGCCAGGGATGTGAGTTAGTCACAACCAATGTGACTTTAGACTTCCATAAACAATTTTTACAGATGCTACAATAAATTTATATTTTCCTTGCTCTGCTCCCCATTCAATGGTCTGCTATACTCCCTTTATAGATTTTCCTTTTGCCCTTATCTCCAAGACAGTAGAAAGAGCCATGAATGTAAATCTGAAAATTTCCATTCTTGAGCAGAGTCCAGGAATCAAATTCAAAAAGCCATCTCATGAACCAGGATGAAAGCAAATGTTTTGTCAAATCATTGTCCTTAGGGCTCACGTTCATGGTGTTGGTAGCATGAGGGAACTGATAACATTACGATGTTCTTGAGACACGTTGTCTGTTCATGTCAGACACAGATGAAGTTTTCCAGAAGAAACACAGCTAGCTAAGAATAAGATTGGCAGTTCATAGAAAGACCGAGCTGAATGCCATCTGCATGGAAAATTTTTCATTTAAAACTGACAGTCATACTCTGTTCTCAGCTAAATGGGAGAAGCCCAGGTTACTACAGCTAAACCAGTGGAGCTGCTCAAAATTATTAATGGTGTAGATGTATTTGATTTCCAGGAAAGTGCTGGGAGCCTTGTTATTCATTCCCTTTTATTCTCTTGATATGCTCAATTTCCAACTAATTCTTCTTATTTCACCTTTTCAAACTATAGGCAGTAATCCAGGTTTTCCATGCTTTAGGGAATTTACAATACCACACGAATCTAAGCCATCTGTTTTCCTTTTCTTAAATCTGAGTAACACCATCCATGTGAGTTTGTTTTCTACTGCACTGTTCTGAAGAGTTAAGGTATCCTGAAATTATCTTGGTGTCTAGAATTGCATGGTCCAAGTTAGTCATAGGACAAAAAGATCAGTCAGTCACAGTGGAGACATGCAATGTATCACAGTTCTATAGTTTTCTTACCTTAAGCTTCTTTCCCAGAAATGCAAAAAAAGGAGGGTAACAGAAACTTGGGGACAAAAGATTTTGTCCTGCTCTTTGTGGAACTACAATGAATTAGAAGAATAAATATTATATAATTAAAAGGAATTAAACTGCTCCTCCTTTGAAGGAGCAATGTCCTTATGATTGAAAGGCTGAATCATACCCTAAGCTAAAGCATTTTTCTATTTATACTGTTTAAGTTTAGCCTTAAACAATTTGGATTTGCTTTTGTAAAAAAAAAAAAAATGCTCTATGTCCCTGAAGGATAAAACCATGTAGGAAAAGAGCAACTGCCTGAGATTTTTGTCCTGCTCTGGAATTGCTGCACCCTTGTGCAAGAGAGTGAACCTTTCCTCAAGCATGTTCCATGATCACTGGGCCATTCTCCTGGTTTCAGTTGTTCCCTGAGACATCCAGTTCACATCAGCAGTCAGTGTGCTTTTGCAAATGAAAAAAGGTGATTCCATTAGTCAAGACCCCAAATCCACACTGAAGCAGCAGCATGCCAAAGTGCACAGATGCTAGTAAATGTATGCATAGTTCCAGTATTGCTTCAGAAAAATGTAGTGTAATTCATTACCTTTCCTTCCCACAGAAGAAATGGCTTTGAAAAATAGGAAACAAACACATGGCTTTAAATGGAACTGCTGATTTTGATGTTACTCATAAGGAAAAAGTCAGATCAAACTGGAAACAACATGGATTTTTCTGCATTTGATCTACCAGAGAAAGGAAAGGTTTATCAACTCCCATAAGAAATTTAGAGCTTTTAAAATAAAATACAAATCTCCATTTAATTTTTTTGTGTTAGTGAATTCTTTCAGTATGACATACAGATAGAGAGGACTTTTTAGTTAATATTGTTTTGTAACAAAAAAATAGCTATTTTTTTAGTAAGTAATTTTGGAAATAGCCCCACTTTTGCATAAATCTCTTTCCTGTCTCATCCTGTTTTGCTGAGTTCCTTTTCTGTGCAGATTCTAGCAGAAGTCAGCTTGCTAATTCCCAAAGACTTGAATTAGCCACGTGATTGTTTTCAAAGAGCTGCTAAAACATATGACTCCATTAATTGGCCAATAATATGTTTACATTTACAAATGGCTTGCTTAGAAAATTCCCAAGGAATAACCAATGCATTGAAATAATTTTCACAATACAGGGTCTTTTGCTTCAGTTTTGGGAAGCTTCAGGTAAAGGCAGTGCCTTCATGCATGTGCCTGCATGCTTAGATGTAGGGGACTACACCAACAGATGCTTTCAGGGAGCAGGAGGCAGAATTGATATGCCTATGTCTAAAATTACAATCCACGAAAGCTTGCCTAGCCCTGCAGAAGATAAAAAGAGCCACAACCAGTGATCATTTCCCCTGTGAAGTTCACTAGGTACTTCCAGTGCTTGACAGCCTGGTTTGCTGCTATCCCTCCAGAGCTGAATATTTTCTTATAACTGCAGTCCTTTGAGACTTGCAAACTGGCCAGTCCCACACTCACATCCCCAGAGGTCCGGTCCAGCCAGTGTTTCCTGGAAAAGTTGGATGTGTATTGACAGCACTCACTTCTGCACAAAGCCCCAGCCCAGCCCGCCTTGGATGAATCCCGCATCTGGAAGGGAAGCAGAGCTGTTGCTTTTATCTAACAATTTAGAGGTTTAAAGCATTTTACCAGGAAGCTGAAGCTCAAGGCTTTACTCCTCCTCAGCCAAAGGCAGTTCCAGCTCAGATCTGCAAGGTCCCACAGGAGCACTGGGAGGGAACATCCTCCTCTCAGTATGTCAGAACTGGTGTGGCTGAAAAACACCGAGTCAAAGGGGCAGGAATAGAGTAAGCCACAAACGGGTGATGTTTTCCTTGTGTCTAGAAAGCACAGACTTCAGGCTGCACAGCACAGTAAAGATCTCAAAGAATGTTAATATTTTGAGGCTAGAACCCCAGTGAGGGAAGTTACCCCCAACATCTAACTACTGTCCTTCTGTCCTTCTGCTGTCTCTGCTGCTGATCAACACCCTTCATTTTGGATGGAAGACTTCAAGTAAGCATTTCTCAGTTTGCAGGACACTTGCTAGAATTTCAGTTAACAAATTAAAAACAAATTCTTGGAAATAAATTTTCTCATGAGCTCCAAGAACCAAAACAAAACAACAGAGCCATGTAACCTAATGTTTTCTCATCTTTAAAGCAAAGCCATGTAACCTACATTTTCTTCTTGTTAAACTCAGATATGTATCAATTCTTTCCTTATTTATTCAAAATTTATCAAAACAAGGGGTACACTGGAACATCTTACAGAGTGCAGTGTATTACTTCCATTCTTCCATATGAAGGACAGAAATTAATTATTTTTATATGCAAGACAAAGCAAAAATGTGTAACCACAAATTGTTTTTCATCATAAGGATTTCACTGACAGTTTCTGAATCACTAATTGTACTTGCAAATGAATTTCCTCCCACTACAATGGAAAGAGATTAGTTATTAAAATTTGGCATATTAATATAAATGATGTCTGTGCTTTCTAAAGTAAATTGAATATACCTTTGATGTTGTATGTAGAGTTGGAACAGTGTTTTAACCTGTCCATTTCTCAAATAGACTGAGAAAGACATTAAAATATCTGTATAATCATGAAGCTAATGGCACAGTGATAGGCACTAGGGAAGATTCTATAGAAACTGATGTTTCTGATCTACATCTCTTTTTAATCAATGGAAGAATTATGTAAAAGCCAGTCAGACTTTTAAAATTAACCAAACTACATTTGCATGAAGACTTTCAAGCATTTTTGTCAGCTCAGCTCATTTTGAGAGTTAATTTCATAAAATCATAGAATTGTTTAAATTGTAAAAGTCCCTTAATATTGTCAAATCCAACCCCTAACCCAGCACTAAACATGTCCCTAAGTGCCACAACTACACATCTTTTAAATACCTCCAAGAATAGTGACTCCACCACTTCCCTGGGCAGCCTGTTCCAGAGTTTGACAACTCTTCCCATGAACAATCTTTTCCTAAGATCTAATCTAAACCCCCTATGATGCAACTTGAGGCTGATCCTTCCTGTCTTATCACTGTGACCTGGCAGAAGAGCCGACTCAGCTGCCACCTCCTTTCAGGGAGTTTTTGAGTGTGATTAGCTGCTCCTGGAGCCTCCTTTTCTCTGGGCTGTGCTCCCCCAGCTCCCTCAGCTGCTCCTCACAGGACTTGTGCTCCAGACCCTTCAGCAGCTCTGTTGCTCTCGTTTGTGAATTTCTTTACAATTTCATAAATCTTTTTCTATTTTCTACCCATCTGTCTCAGTTAGATAGTTAACTTCCCTGGAAGAAGTGCCTCTTCTATAAGATCTCATTCTGAATCCAGAAGCAGTTAGAGCAGTGCTTTTCCTGAAGAAGAAAATATATTTTTACTTCATAGGGAAGTAAGTTTGTGCTAATGACCTTTATGAGGTAAAAAATTACTCCAAAAGACCTAAGGATGTTACTACATGTTGGAATTCTTTGAAGGAGGAAGTTAATAAATCATTCTCCCATAGTATGTCTATAATACATCTATACATGTGGATTTAATTAGCAAGTATGTAAAACTTACATTGAGTACTGTAATACTTAGTCCTTCAACAATCAGCCTGAAAGGCTGTTTTTAAATTTAATACTTAGAAAGTGCATAATCTGGATTTACATCTCTGAAGTATAATTTCTACATGGAAGTCATAGGTAATCTGTGGAAAAAATAGTAATATACAGAAACTGAGTAATGTTGTAGCAGATCCAATTTCGAATTAAACTTTTCCTTGAAACTAGAAGACATTAACTATGAGTTTGATAAAATCATATTTTCCAGAGAGGGAAACAGAGGGAAAAGAAGCATATGGAGGTCAGTCTGGGTGTGACGTCCATTACCACATAGGTCTAAGTCCCATTGGTCATTTCAGTGTATATTTTTTCTTTACTTCTGTCATGTTGACACTTTGAGTGCTTGTGTACATTGTGGGAAGGGAAAGAGAAGAGAAAAAGGAAGAGGAAAAGGAGGAAAGAAGGAAAGAGGAAAGGGAAGAGGAACAGGAAGACAAGGGACTGCAGGAAGACACACTGTCTCTGGGAAGATGGTGAGATGGATGAATAGGATACAGCATGCAAATAAACTTCTTACAGTTCATGGGCCCTCAAAGGCACAGTTCTTAACTGAGCAGGTGTTCTGATTCCTTGTTAGTTGCTCTCAGCTTATACAGAATTGTCAGCTACTTTTGAAATGTGATCTTTGTAGTGCTAATGTGATAACTAAGTGATGGTCATCTCTTATTCCCATCTTTGCCCCATTTTCCCAGTAGAACAGTGGAGCCCATTCCCAATCCGGGCAGAGAAACGATGCCTTCACTAAAAGATTTTAGAAGTACCCATGAAGAGATCTGCTTTGCAGGACAACTCACAGAAGTCACTCAAGGAACAAGAAAAATGGCAGAAAGCACAATGATGTGGCAGTGATGCTGTCACTGAAATGGGTGATAATATGGGAAAGAGCAGACTTACCAGAATTGTCTGCAGGGGTTCACAAACTGTGACAAAAAGAACTGTGGGAGGATTTAAATAACTTTGTCAACGTGCATGTGTGCATCCCTGCCTTCACCTCTAGATCTGTCAAGAAAAAATAAAAATAGCTAAGTTATGTTCCAGAGAAACATCATGGGTCAATAGGGTGCTATAGACAGACTGAACTTTATCATCCTGGTGTGTGTGTCCTGGGCCTGGCCAGCACATCCAGAGATGAGTCAGAGGAGGCCTGGAAAGAAAGTCCTGCAGTTCCTTCTGCTTTGGTCCAATTCATGGGGAGGAGGACAAGCCATGGGATTTAGTACTGGCACAAGCCACTCCAAGAAACTCCTTGTTCCTCACTTTAGTTTCAAATGAGGAAGTGCATTTGACACATGGAGACTGATCACGACACTGATCTGAAATAAGGCTTTTGACTTTGATCTTCACTCTCCTGAATTTGCTTTAACCGTCTGTTGTGTTTTATCATTGATCCATAACAAGAACCTTTTGTAGCAGGACATCTTCCTTCAACTTTGTGCAGCACTAAGCATCTGCAATATTTATAATATCAGATTTTGGGTGGCCTGAGCACTCTTTTGGTTTTCATAAAAGAGGTAATTAAGCAACTTCTGTAGAGTCAAAATTTGGAAACAACTAAAGTCACTGCCCAAGGCAAGTGGGCCAATCATCATGATAGGAAAGCAGCAGAGTATGAGTATGGGTTTTCAGGGATCACAGAGCCATGAGAAGCAGCTGCAGGAGGTAGTCTTGCCAAAAGGATAGGCAGAGATTTGCTTTTGCCTTCTCATTGGAAGTAAACTAGATGACGGCAAAGGTGGTGCCTTGTTCATGATACCAAAGTTTCTTCCTGAAGAGGAAAAATCCCAAAACAGCCCTGAAAGTTCCTGTAACATGTTCATGGCACAAGGAGTGGAAAGGCTTTGAGGAGGGAAGTCTGTGAGAGTTAATGGATTTATTTGTAAATGGTTTGAGATCTTGCCCTAATGTACAGAGGGAATCTCAGAACACTTGCTCTGCATTTATCTGCATCTTCCTAAATAAAGACCACAGTGCCAAGTGTTGAATTTCACACATTAATCCACAGGGACCTGCACACAGACAGATGGCTCTGAGGCAACAAGGAAAATAGTTCTTTGCTGTTTTTCAGCTCTATTTGATTAGGTGGATTTCCACAGTATGAGCAAACTTACAACAAAAGAACAGCCACTTCTTTAGAAAATAGCTACAAGCCAAACTTAGATACACTCTTAGAAAATAGGTAGTGTCTGTCTGCGACCACCAGGAGGACTAAATCTGGGCTGATTTGGGTTCTGTTTCCCACACTGAAAGAGTGGGAAAATTATCTTCCCTTGCTCTTGGGATAGAAATGGTATTGGATGAATCAGCCAGTTAGAAGAACTTTTTGGACAGAATACAGGAAAATCTTCATCTGATTTGAATTTGGTTAACTCACAAGCGTTATTGTTTTACATTGTTGGCAAGTATAGTATCATTAATAATAGGATCTGCCAAATGCTACTACTTTAAGGGACCTATGACAGTTGAATCTGTGCCTCAGTAGCTTAGACAATCACACACCTGCTAACAGGATTCATCCCACCCAGCAGCAGGGTCCCTGCCCGTGGGTGCAGTGTCTTCAACTTCCACAACAGCCAGGCCAGTGTAACCTCTCAGCGTTTTGCAGGACTGATTTTTATATTTCTGTCCTTTCCAGCAGACCCCTGGGGTATTGAAAAGAGCCAATAAACAAAACAAAACAATACAAAAGCCAACAAGCAAAAAAGACCAACATTTGCTGAAAATGCTGACCAACATTTGCACTGATTCTGTTAGTGTGCCCCTGAAATTTCCTGCATGTCCTGCTGTGTAAATGAAAAAAAAAAAAAAAAAGAAAGCTTTATTTCTCCAAATATTAGGGAATATTTTCT
>VYXF01001702.1:592908-672807 GCA_013397295.1 Polioptila caerulea
GAAATTTCCTGCATGTCCTGGTGTGTAAATGAAAAAAAAAAAAAAAAAAGAAAGCTTTATTTCTCCAAATATTAGGGAATATTTTCTTTGGCTTTACACTATACTCATCATCATTCCTCACATCCTACATTTCAGAGCAGGGTTAGAAGAGGAGTTGCCTGGGGAATATTTCACTTACTTACTCTGAATTTGAGTTTTTATCAGATGTAATTATTTAGGTTGGAAAAATCCTCTAAGATCGTTGAGTCCAACCATTAACATACTGCCTAGATCCTAAGGATCAGGTGAATTTAAGAGGGTGTTTCCATTCTCTCTGAGAACATTGTGTGCGACATTGCTTACTATCGGTACCTGTTGGCAGCATCCTTATTCTCACCTACTGAGTCTGACAAGAGAATCGTGTGAAATTGTTTTTCCCTGTGGTCTGTGGTAGACTTTGGGGTTATGACAGAGTAGCTTGAATTTCAAACTATGGATTTAAATCACAGCATCAGGCAAGGCTGAGAGCTTATGGGCTCAGTAAGCTGTGATCCACCCCAACTGCAGGCCCTCTCCACCATCAAGGGATTGGGTGTTCAGATCCCATTTATGGGCAGCTACTGAAGTCATTCCAGCACTTAACTTGGAAAACCAACTCATTACCATGCAGCCTGTGCCATGCATACTGCTGCTGTCATAAGGCTTATTTTAAATTAGTCATTCTTGGCTATCAGCAAAAGAACAGAAGTGCAGCATGCAGAGCAGAATAAACTCTGTACTCCAAGTTCTGGGCAAAGCTGATCCAGTATGTTAAAAAAATGTAAGAAGTACCAGAGCCAGTCAAACTAAAAGCTTGTCTAGCCAAGTATCCTGTCTCTGACAGTGATTATTAGCAGATACTGAAATAAAAGTATGAGAATTAGAGCATATAGAGTCCTTTTACTGCCTTCCAGCCTCTAAAAATCAACAGGGTAGAGATTTCCTGAGACTGAAATTACATCCAGAATATAGTATCTAATAGTCAACAAAGCACTCATCCTCCATTAATGTGTCAATCCCTTTTGGCATTTATTTATTTAATTTATTTTGCCACAATGTAACTACAGGCCACACCAAAAGTTTTCCCTTTTTTCATATTTTTTGTTGGGCCTGACAATTTTATTGGGTTGCCCCAAAGATTTTATATTCTGAGACACTGTGAATGATCAGTCCAGCCAGTCCCTGTTTGTTTTCCTTGCACCAGCCAGGGTTTATGGAACTGTGCTCTATTCTGCCTCCATTATCATTTGTCCAAACTGAGAAACCCTATGATTTAGTAGAACAGAGACATGCCAGAAAGGAAAAGAGACTCCAGTAGACCATTTGTGGAGGCGTTTCTGGAGGCAGGACTCGTTCCAGACATCTTCTCGCCCACACTGCAGACCTGTGAAGCTGAAGAGCAGATACTGTGTCCTGACAGCAAGGAAGCATCAGGCTCAAGTGTCAGGGTAAGAAAAGCCAAGGACCATCCCTGCTCTGCAACTCTCACATTTCTCCCCATGGCCACTAAGATTTGAAGGTAGATGGCAATCTTCACGTAAGGGTGGCATGGGAACCCATCTGCCACAAGGCAGTAACAACAGAAAGGAGATGTCACTGTCTTTTCTGATGTATGTGACTGCCTGTGTTGGAGGTCTTAAGGAAGCTGGGCAGCTGAGTGGCTGAGGATGGGAGGGAATTTTCTGTGTGATTTCACAAGGAAGTCTTAAAACCCACCTGGTCAGGAATATAAGGTTGATGATACTTTTTTTGAGCAAAGAGGACATTGATACTAAACACAGTATTTAGTGTCGGGGTGGGGTGAAGGTTTGAATTGCTGGGCAGGAAAGGAAGTGGATCATAGGTTGTGCACAAATTTGGAAAAGGGGCTGCACAAACTGTTAAGACACAATGGGAGTAAAAATTCACCTTAGTCTGTTAGTAAAGCACAGAGAAAATAGACGATGAGCCTCTGATAAGAGAGAGTTCAGAACTCAAAGAATGAGGAGGAAAATTAAAAATACCAAATTTCAAAAAGAAAGTCCAGGAAACTCAGTCCATGGCTGAAATTTCATCGTGCTACACCCAGAGCAAAAGACAATGTGGAAAGGAGGGATGTAGAAAGCTCCTGCATGCAAGCTGGGAGTAGTTCACAGGAACATTAGTAATAATATGAGCATAGCCTGTCCCAAAGCAGAGTGAGGATAGGAAAGCAAGCCTGAGATCAGCTTTCCTGACCCTTACCTTTACTGTCCTTAACAAATTGTATTACTGCTATAGTTAAATTAGGTCTTTATAGGAAAACCTCTTTTTTCTTCTCTTCTCAGTTCAAGTCTGGTTCTGAGTCATAAACTCATAAACACACAACTTCAGCTACAGTCCCTTTCACAAAGATTCATGTTACAATATAGGCCTGCAAGGTCATTAAACCCAAGGGTACATGGAGGAGATAAACAACAACAAGCACGTTGCCAGAAATAAAAGCCTGTACAAATCCATATAATCTTGTTCTGACTTTGCAGAAAAGTAAGGTGCAAAAGGAAAAGATGTCCAAATGTAATTATGTAACATCTTGTATACAAGAGGAGAGAGAGATCTTTTACACCTCATGGGTAGTACAGGCCATGGGAGGGTTGATGCCAGAGTTGCTTGTGCACATGAAAAATCCAAGGAAACAAATAAGCCACAGTGAGAGGCAGCCGCGCTGGTGCCCCTTCCTGCTGTTGCCAGAACTGCCTCCAGAATGAGCAGAGCCAGGGCATAACGCCCCAGCCCCAGGTCTGCTGGCTGGGAACAGCCTGTTCTACAGTGTCACACTAAAAACCCTGCCTGCATGACAATCCATCATCGAGGATTTTCTGACTGTTCCTGGAAATGTCTCCCTCACTCACAGATTTCAAACAAAAACTATCGTCAATGCGAACTGACGGCCAGAGCACATGTTTTCATTAATCAAGATGTTAATCATGGAATCACCAAGAGCTCTTCCAGACAAATAAACATACTCAAGACATCCAGGACTCGTAAACTTTGCCCTTTTTATGACTGCTTTTTCCTGAATCTTTGTATAATTGAGTTCAACAGCAAGCCTCCCTATGATAACTTGCATTGCTGGGTTGTTGGTTTGGGGTTTTTTTGCATAGAAAATAGTGCCTAGAGAAATGCTTGCCTTACCTGTAGGATAATGACTGCTAAGAATTGAGTGCTTAATTTGGCAAAAAATAATAGATGATACCCTAATCTGGAAATAGCATTACAAAAGGAACTGCAGCCTTGTGATCTCTAGCCCTAAATCCTGTAGGTTTGGGCAGGAGGTCTTGTTAACAGGAGAGTGAAAGCTGCTTTCACACTCACAAGTTTTCTCACTGCTCCTCTGCACTGCTCCTAGCCTGTGAGCTCATCTCTATTAAAAAAACCCAAACCATTTCCATCATTCAGTGCCACATCTTGATCTGTGATTGGAAATGGTTTAAATGAAAATGCCTGTCTGGGCATTCCTCTTCTCAATACTACTACAGGTTGCCCTGCCCACCTCTGCATGAGCAATGAAGATCTGTACAGCCATGGTAACAGCTTTGAGATATGATCTGTAAATCAAGGTTTGTAAAAAATCTCTTCTCCTGGTACAAGTAACTTGTGATCTGTATTCTTGATTTTTTTGGAATAAGCTTTTTAGTATCCACCTCAGGGTCATGGTGCCTGAGACCACTGGATGCTACAATGCAGTTAGCCATTGTATTTACAGGGGTTGTGGTCTCTTTCCTTTAGACATTTTCTCTGCTAAAACCACCTTCCCTACAATTTTTATACCAGAATATTTGACTCCACTTTGCTACAGCAAGGAGAAGACAGGAGACCTGATCTCTTGTTATTGCCCACTCTTCAATACAGCTACTCAGTAAACATCTCTTGGCCTAGAGTTGCAACTTCGATTTGCTCTCCTCTCCCCTGACAAGCCCCCAGGGATAGGAGAGGAAGACTTGGTCAGAGGCTATCTGAGTAGATACTGTGCTAGCTCCTGATCCCTGCCTTTATTAGAGTGGTGTGTCCAGTGAAGTTACAGAAAGTATTTATAGATGATGGGAGGATCAGATGAAAACAATAATACTTATTTGATTTAAAAAATATAAAGACTTGGTTTCATTTCATATAGTAAAGGAATTGAGATGTGGAAAGCACAAGAGGTCAGACAGGCCCCCAGAATAGCTCCCAGCTTTGTCAGAAGAGTCCTTGTGTGGATATTGTCAGCTCAGGTAAGTGATCTAACTCCTGCCTAGAGCATCAGTGTCCTACAGGCATTTTTAAAAATGTTGAAAAAATCTTCCTGCGTCCCATCTGCTGTTTCCCACCCCAAAAGTGAGATCCTGAAGCTTAGGCCTGTTTTAGAGTTATCCTCCCTTTGTCCCCAGAGTTGCTTGTGAGCCAACTGCTTGTTCTCCCTCGTCTCATCCATTTTTGTCCACTGTCTCACCCACAAATGTCAGCACTTCCTGCAGTTTTCAGAAGTTCTTATTTCTCATATAAGAATTATTTCATAGACAAATCCTGGTCAGAATTACCCAGGATCAGGTTTTCATGTATGTGACCTGCTTCAGGGCTATGTGAATGAACACTGCAAGTATTTGACTAATGGAAGAAATGCACAAACCTGCTCAGATAAAACAAGGCTCACTCAGTGAGGTCAGTGCTATTTTAAGTTCAAGATCTACATTCCTGGCCAGCTGAATATGACAGGTGTCAGCAGAACTGTCCCTGATGAATCAGCCTCATCTTCTGCCTGGGATGTATCCAATCCTCCCATCCAGGCATTTTCCCACCAATGAGCAGAGCGTTTGGCTGTAGAGCATCGTTCCTCTGAGGTTCTTCACAGATCTTCAAAACAAAATACTGTCTTAGGAAGTTACCTAAGCTGAATTTCACTCCTATTGGGTCCTAAACCTGCAATAGTGGAGGGACACGAAAGTAGAATGTCCTAAGCTAATGTTATAGCTTTGAAGAACAGGCATCCAACTCAGTTTTGTGGCCACCATGTGTTTGTGGGCTGCATGATTCAGATCTGGTTGGCTCTGGTGTCTTTAGGCCACTGAGATGGGTTGGACCGAGCAGGATGTCAATATTGCCAAAGCAGGGCACAGGGCACCCATAACAATGCATCACATCATTGACTTGTCCAAATACCTCCAGACCCAAGAGACAAAAAATTGGCCATGCCAATACAGAGCTCATCAACTTCCAACTTCCAACTTTATTTGCTCCCATACTTTGAAACCAGTTGAGCATGAAGTTATGACAAATTCCTGATTTAAGCCATTGAAAATTAAGAAATGACAGAGTGGTTTTCTGGACTAACCACATTTGCCTGCTTTTGGTTTTTCCCTTACAGTAAAATAAGAAGAAATGGTGGGCAATTTTTAATTTGACATGTTTCTTCTATCCTTTCAGTTCACTACTGTTAACTGTAGAACAGCTACAAAATAAGAAATTAACTAAGCAGGAGATGGTGCTTTGCAGCTGGGAATGATCTGATCACATTGAGAAGGAAAAACAAGTCTAGTATCCAGCAAAGTACACAGACGTTTTTCCTCTGCCTGATTTCTTGTGCCTGTTCACAAAGATGTTTGCTTCTAGATGTAGGCAATGCTCCCCACAAAATGTAGAATCAAATAAAAAAATAAACATCACCTCAAGCTGTTACCTGAACAATTTACAATTTACTCATGTTCCTTTCTCAAATATTCTCCTTGTTTATTCCAGAGCTGTCTGGATGCAAAAATAAATCTGCAGAGAGAAACATTTTTTAAAGGTTCGTTTAAGCAGGTCAACAAATGGGCAGGAAGGAAACGAAGGGTCTGCTTGTGCTCTCTGTTGATGCATGTAAAACCATTCTGAAATGTTCAATTAACTGTTAAAACCACATTTAGCAAACTTAACTCTCCATTACTGCCCATTCTCTTCACCTCTGCCATCCTGATTTAAGGGAGCGCAAAAAAAAACAACCCTGCAGAAGAGCCAAGACCTGTTGTCTCAATAACCCAGGGGAGTCTTTGCTTTAAATTGTGGTTTTAGAGGTGGACTTTCAGCTGA
Organism: Polioptila caerulea; assembly: GCA_013397295.1. Lineage (NCBI taxonomy): Eukaryota > Metazoa > Chordata > Aves > Passeriformes > Certhiidae > Polioptila > Polioptila caerulea. The sequence continues at coordinate 598,990 of VYXF01001702.1, forward strand.
GACTGTCTCTACAAAGCTTCCCTCCAGTATCCTAACAAGTCTATCCTCTAAGTTTGTGCACCTCATTTCTCTGCCAGTAACATGATAAGAGCAATAAATAATAAGGCTATTATTATAGTTTGCTGAATTAGCTTTTTATCATTTAAATTAAAAGCTTACCTTATAGTCACAAATGGCTTAAATATTTAGCCAAAGTAATACTTCAAAAATTGCTTCTTCCTTAAACCTATGAGGTAATTCATAAGATACTGTCTTTTGGGAACTAGAATAAATATTTTGAAAGTCAAAAGATGTCAAATCTTCTAGGCAATGGAATAGCCTAAAATTAATTCTAGCAATGAATTTAGATACAATGATTTCTAACGTCTCTTTGGAGTGATAAACAACCTGACTTCAAAACCAACTCCAAAATCCAATATTCAATACATTTATGAGTAACCACATGGTAAAATGACAGCCAGTTTGTTTCAATCCTGGAGTCTGCCTCAGCATAGCTGCTTGTGGTAAACTTTTCAGTTCTTTCTTAGCAGGCTTGCTGGAAAATTGCCAGTTACAGAAATCCCTGGCAGTTGTGAAGTGCAGCTGTGGGGATCTGCTTAATTTTCAATAAAATTAATTTGCATCAGGCAATCTCCAACATATACTGAATAAAAAGCACACAGGTACATGTTTCAAAAGCACTATGGTGATCTCACCTGCACCATATGAATCATTTTAATACATTTTTATTGCCATGACAAATAACATAAGGCCAGTGATTATGGTTTTTCTACTTCAGAGTTCACATGAACTTTTTGAACGTGTAGCCAAAAAGAGAAACAAAGAAAATGAATCTTATGTAATTTTTGTGCAGAGTCAAAACCTGTAAGTCAAAATGGATAACAATAATGTATCAGCTCTTTTAGTGGTATGAATCCGCCTCACTCAGTACAAACAAATAAACTATAAATATATTTTTAAATTATTAATTCAGTGAAGTCTTTGAAGCTTGCAAATGTTCAGGGGAAAGGAAGAAAAAGAAAAAATTTCCTTTTTTTGTCAACTTCCAAATCTTCTGCCAATCTTTAGCTCATAGTACGAGCATGAAATTAGCTGTAGAAGAAATTGGCCTCTTCCACCTGTACATTTGTTTTAACTGATTTAAGCATTATTTCATACATTTCGCTCTTTATTTGACCAGTGTAGAGATCTAGTTAAAATTGCAATTTCTTCTGTGTCATACATATATCTGCAAAAACCCTAACACAAGCACGAACTGTATCAGCATTAAAGTGTCTGTACCAATACTGTCAGCTCTCTGATATCCAGGCTAATAATAGCTCCCCATACAAGGGATCTCTGTCCCTGCACCCTCCTCTGGCTGGACATACATTGCATGGCCCCACACTTGTGCTTCTAGCAAGTTCTACCTCCTGGGAGTCAAACTGCACCTATCCTGCCACCAGGGCCAGCTGCTGCCTGCTCACTCACAGCCCTGTCCGTGTGGTGCTGAACTTGCACTGAGAAGTCCCACTGAACTCAAGCTCAAACTGGCCCTGAGCGTGGCTGCTCACGTGCTTTTGCATCCATGACGTGGATCAGACCAGTTAATTAACATTTTTGTTTACAGGAAGCTGGTTTATTTACCTGGGGAACTGTTACAACTTGCATCTACACATGGAAAGTGTGCTGCTGCAGCAGAGCAGTGTGCAGTAAACAATTTGAAGTCCTGAATACCGTCTTTGTTTATTTTGTCTGAATATGTTTCATTGATCTGATTCACCTGTGAGTGTTTTATTCATCCTGTCTTCATCTGTTAAGGCTTTGAGCTTGTCTATACTGCTTGTCCTGCCCAGTCCATGTACAAAAGAGTTTGAAAAAGTTCACCCTGAACAAAAGATTACTCAACTACAGCTACTGAGAAGAGAGAATGCTAAATACTTGGTAATTCACTTTGGCTTCCCCTTTTACTGCTACTCAACTGATCTTTCTATCCATCCCAGCTACCTCTTACCACAAATACAGAACAGTTGTTTTATACTGTATGACCTTTTCAGACTTGGTAGATTATCTGAATTCACAACATCTGTTTTACATGTGATGGTGCTCAAAGCAAGAGAGGCAGGACAGTTTGATGAGGTTGTGTTTCTGTCAAGACGTTCTTTGCAAAAAGGATGAGTATTTTTTGTTCTGAAGAAATATTTTTATGACCTATGGTATCACAGAGGGAGTTCAAGGAAACTATTAATACATATTTTTAATAGACAGCAGCTTTCCAGGACCTGCATCTGTTCAAACATACCATTTAGTCTATAGAGATGGGCTAACTGTGCACCAGCAGAGGCTGGGAGTCCTCAGTGAGATGTGTCTACTGTATTTGTTATCCAGTATTAAGGAAAACAGGTGAGCTATATCAGAAGTTCAAGAGCTGGACTCAGGAAAATATAAGGTAACTAACTCGCTCACTTTCTTACATATTTATATTCACTTTATATTAATAGGGAATTAATTCAGTTGCCAAAAGAAAAGTGTCACAGGGTATTTTTCATGGCCTTCTGCTGCTGCTCCAGAAAGATACATCTTGCACTGGGTCTGTCATCTTTAGACTGGACACACTAGAACATCTCACATGGCACTAGATGTTTAGGCATAGGAAGTTGCACTTAGATATTAACCCAGGTTCTACAGAAACTCAGAAATTCAGCATTGAAATAACAAATTCCTGAAGGAAAAAAGAGATTTAGGAATTGCAATATTGAACATAGCAACACTCCAAATTTAGGCAGCCCTTTGAGGATTTATTCTACACAACTTTGGGAATGTAACTGAACCATGTAGATTTCAAGGCATTTGCTGCAAATTCTCTCTGCAGTTAATGGAAAGAGACCAGACACCTTCAGAGATGATGAAGACCTTACATGTAGATGACCCGTGTAGCCCCTCTGGACTGTACAGTCTTTAGTTTCTTACTGTAAATGCCGCTGTCAAAGGAGTAACATTGGGTGGGATGGGCCTAGGTCTGGGTCGTGCACCATGACTCACAACCATGGGATGGGGACCTTGACCCCCTCTCATGGGGAGAGATGGTCTGTAGGAGCCAGCAAGCTGAGTGGAAACCTCCTTGAGCAAGGCAGGAGAAATTCAAGAACAGCAGAGGCAGTTTGCATACTGCCATGGGAGCAGCACAGCCTCATACACTTCTCTGAAGTCAGACATTTGCCTAAAGGTCCAAGAAGGTTTCAGCTGTAGCTCTCATCCCTTGCCAGGGGGTGTAAACAGCTGGTTATTTGCCCAGGTTTATCATGGCTTAGAGAAAGTAAATGCATGAAATATTTGATGAAAGTAATCATCCAGAGTCAATGGGGTTAAGTAACTATGAGAGGAGAGACCTTGAGTGATCTCCCAGGCCTTGTTTGAGGAGTTGTTATTGCTGTGGTTTGTTTTGTTATGACAGGAAAAAATAAGACAAGGAGTACAAGGAGAGGTAATCTATTCATTAATTCAGATACATACAAAGGGGCCATCCTTTTAAAAATAACATCTTCTACATTTCAAGTGCATGCCAATTAATTTTCCTTATAATGAAAAGCTCAGCAACATTGAAATTTTAACTGATAATGTGAACCGTGAGAAAACAATACATTATCAGTGACATTAACCACCAAGGTGCCAGTACTTCCATGGTGTCCCAAAAGGCCTTTTTTCACCCCTTTCCTGTAAGTACAGTGCTGGTAGAGGTGGGATCGAGCATATTTTCTGGTTTTAGGTCAGGATTTATGAATACAGTAGCTCTGACCAAGCTCAGACATCAGCTGTATCTCCTTTCTCAAAATCCGTGTGAAAACCAGGGACTAAGCAGACCAAAATATTGTTTAACTTAACCACAGGATTAAATTATGTAGAGGAAAAAAGCATGTTAATACCCTCAGCATGCATTCTACATCCCTTTGTGGCTGCCCCAGCCCTCTCAGACACCCAGTTATATGACCAAAAGGAGCATTATTCCCACAAACAACTTACAGCTGCTCTTGTAGGAACACTCTTTTTAAGCTGCTACACTTCTTTTGATCTCTGTTGGGCGTAGGCCTTCTCCTGTCTTGCTAATGTCTTGTAAAGTTCCCAGACATTTTGCATAGAAGCAGTCTGGTGTCAGCTATCCAGTTTTGTCCCTTGTATGTCTTTTCTCCCTTTTATAGCTTCAATGAGACTATGACAAGAAATTTACTGTGAACATGCTACAGTAACCAGGTGTGCCTTCAGTACCCAGATATCATCATAAAACCCATCTTCCTTGCCTTCTCAGGGCTGTTACATGAGAACTTTTCCCACAAAATGCATCTGTTCCAGATATCATGTTATCATGTTCATTTCTCATGCAAATATGGGCACATGAGGGCATAAACTCATCCTTCATGGGCTCTATCCAACTGTGTCCTGAGCAAGAGGGTCAGCAGCAGAAGACAAAGATGGATTCTGTGTCTGTGCACAGCAGACACAGTAGCACTGTAGACAACTACATGTCAGCAGATGATGAAGTGTTATTATGCAAATTTCTTCATTAAACAAACATTTCCTTTCTGCTCTGGCTCAAGTCTGTGTGTGTTCTACTCAATTACGTCTCAGCTTCCCAACCCATTCCACACATAATTAAGATAAATATTGTTGTGCTTAATTAATAAAGAATGCCATTTAATTTAAACAATCTCAAATTCAACTACCATATAAAACTGGCTAAAAGAACTGCTGTAATGATGGTGACATTCAGACCCGAATATTTCATAATTATGCACTAATTAGACATTTACATGATTCTTATCACAAAATGGAGAACTTTGATGTGACAGACCTTTTCAAAACGCATTCTTATTTCTTTTGCAAGCTTACTATGATATTGCTTATCAACAAATGCTAGTGGGGAAATTTATACTGCTATCAACCACCTGTAGTCTACAAATTGTTGTTTAACTCCATTCCATGTTTAACCATCAGTATTGCTCACTTTCTACTAAAGTATGCAAACTGATTTTTTGATAATGACTCTGGATGACATGTAAAAGGTTAATATAATATAGTAAATACCATATACGGATTAGAAACAGGTGGCAGGTTGATGTTATTTATGACCAGCAACTCCTAATCAAATGGAACATATATGCATACATTGTCCACTGCACATAAATCCTGGTTGAGTTTTCTTCATTCAGTGCCAGTTATAATGTACTGCATTGCTGTCTCAGACAGCAATCCTTCATTTAACATTTTTATAATACTATAATTGCTTTTAGGAATTTAAATTTAAGAATGGAATTCTTTTTTATGGGTATCTTTACCTCAGTTTCCAGATTGTAATTGGCAAATCCTTATCATAGTTTCTACTGCCTTGATCAGTTTGGTAGACACACTAATGGTCTGTGGTTACAGCTATTTGTAGCAGGATGTCATAAAGGAACACAATCTGGATAATTATGTGGTGTGTTTATGGCTTGGGGAGAGTGATGATTATCTGTGTGATCTTCAAATATATGTTCCACTTGTTCTAAGCCAATTCAATCACATCTTCAAATGATAGGGGAATAAAGTTTTCTGAGCTCTTGTAGACTAAAAAAACCTGATTTCTGCATAGGGTAGAGAGACTTATCAATACTGCAGCAGGAGCTCTTCTCCTGTTCAGTATCAGAGAATTTACATTATGAATTTTTATTAATACCCCAGACCTTAAGGCAGTAGAAAATAGGTTAAAAACATAATCATAAGACACAAATTCAGTGGATGTGAAGCTTAATTAGTTTCACTGATCGTGGAACAAGTTCTTGCATTGCCAATAAAACACTTGATTCAAGTCTGTGAATTCATGCCAGGTCCCTGTTTACAGGTTGGAATATCCTGATTTAAGGAATTTTTCTGATTTCTCCAAGTTTAAACACTTCTGCCAATGCAGTTACTTGTGAATCAGTCAGTTACCTCTGGAAAAAGTGTCTCTGGTTGGCCAATCTAGCTGTACTTATTAATGTAATTTTGGATTATTACGCTGTTCTAAAAAAAAAAAAAAAAAAAAAAAGGAAAAAAAAAAAAAAAAAAAAAAAAAAAAAAAAAAAAAAACAAAAAAAAAAAAAAAAAAAAAAAAAAAAAAAAAAAAAAAGAGGGAAAACTACAAACCATTTTGCATACTAAGGTAACATCAAAGCAGGGTTTGTCTGCAAATGTCAGACTTCAAAAAGGCTACACCTACAATGGTGAAGGTTTTCCATTTCCACAGAAAACCTGTTAGAGATCAATTCCAATCTACAGAAATCTGATTAAGGCTTCTCGTTTTGCAGTTTACTCAGCCTCAATTCCCATCCAAAGAATTCACATGAATGAGAACTGCAAGTTTGAGCTCGACATTCAGATGTTTAGTTCGACTGTATTTGACTTCATTCCAAGTGTTTCCCCATTCCTGGCCCTACACACAACTTTTATATTATGTCATAAATACTGTCATCAAACTAAATATGCTGTGCTGTAGATAGGTCAGCTGCAAAAAGATTATCACTATAAATGGCAGAACATTGTGTGAAGAGCTGGAGCAAAATGGCTGAATATCTACCGAGTGGAATATTTTTCAGTTTTTTTTTAGACTCTCATCAGAGGCCACTTGAACCCCAAAGGAAAATAAAGAATTTTCAGCAAGAATTAGGCAACAAATGATTTAGCATAGCTGAAGGCACTCATTCTTTTTCGATAACTGAGAAGGCATGACAAAGAGATGCAAGCATCCCTTGCACGGATTTACCTCTTTGAGTCTATTTATTTTCCCCAAGATAACCTCAATTAGCTTGAGTCCAAATTCGTTCCTTTTTTGATGAGTGCCCGAGATTGGGCAAAGCTTTCAATAGAAGCAGTTCTGCTCAGCAAAACAAAGGAGTCTGAATTGCTGTAATCTGCCTGCCAGGGAGGACAATGGCCAGGAAAATGCAGCACCTGAATGTTATCATCCACTAATAATAGAGTTCACATGCTTTAGAAGCACTGGCAATACACTTTACTTAAATGCTGCTTCTATAGCTTATACAGCGTCATTTTTACTGTTGTTGCCACCTTGGCTTGCCAGTGCAGGGATGCCAGACCTTGATAAAATCATCGGTTGATTCTGCTGTGCAGACAAACCCTTTATAATGCATCATCTGAGAAGAGCTGGGGGTGATGCTAACCTCCAAAAAAATCCATGATTGTAATGTGCCATTTCAGTCCCAGTGTACCATTTAAGCCCAAAAGAGTAGTCTCTTGTCCCAGAAGAAATTTCATACCCTGTGCTGTTTAACCTTGTTCTTCTTCCCATGGAGTGTTGTAAATGGGCTCTTTATTCCACCTACAAGCCTTAGAAAACTTTTTCATAAGGCTATCTCTGCCAAAGACATAGTGATCTCATTGTTGTGGCTAACACTGAAGAGATCATTCTTGCAATGACACTTCCACTTCAGAGTCCTGCAGTACCCATAGAACAGGCTTTAGCAGAAGACACTTCCATTTGTATATCCATCTTTTATTTGTTTGTTTTGCCAAGAGACTGCAAAGATATTTTCTGTGTGAAGCTGTGATGATTTGTCGGCAGCAGCTTGGTCCCCGTGGTTTTTTACAGTGATAGTCATTGTGTTCATATATTTCAAAGAGAAACCCTGGAACCATTACTGAGATTTGTGTACTACGGGAAAAGAAGTTCCTAAAAGTAGCTCCCTTGAGCTTGCAAGTTCCTAATCCAGGGCCAGGATGCCTGTAAGCCAAAATGTCCCCAAGCTGAAGACTGAAATCCCATATAGCAGTGCTAGCCCAAGCCCATATTTTGAGGAAGCCCAGTCTGTACATAAAGTTGCACTGGAGTCATGCACCCTGACCGTGAGCCAAGTGAGTTGTCAAGAAACCAAATTTTCTGATGGCAGCTGATTTCCTGGCAGGAAGGGTTTCCTCAGAACTCTGCATGGGTCCTGTCTGTTTGCCAAAACCCACCCATGTCACAAAACATTTTGATTTCAACAAATCAATGGTTTCCAAAAAGCCAGGAAAAAGAAAAAAAAAAAGAAAAACATAAAGAATAAAGAGTTGTTTAAAGGCAAAGTTCCCAACCAATTCAAATTATTTCACTTAATTTTCTCAGAGCTATAAATCACAGCAATTGCTGTGTTTCAAAACGGGAGCCTCCAGTTGTGTTAGTTAGTTTGGAAGAGTCTTACACACCAAGTCCTGGAGTGGCTTAGAGCACTGCATTGAACAAATGTCCTGATCAAACCACAGCTGTATACCTGGATATAGCCTCCTGCTCCCTTGTGAAGATCCTCCCACAGACCCCAGTATAAGTCTGTGTGCCTGTTCCCCAGGAGGATTAATGGCTGTAAAATTGTGCTCACCACAGAGGCCTTAATTCAGAATAGAAATTTCAGTCTCTGGAACGTAGAATATATTCACTGCCTTGTTCTGCCCTGCCACCCTGAAGTGTAATTTAAACAGGACAGGTAACAACCAGTAAAGGCTTCAGGTATGTCTGGTGGTCACTAACCAGAAGACAAACTGTCCAGCCAGGGTCACTGGGTATCTCATCTGGCTCCTTGCCTGAGCTAGGTTACTGTCACAACAACTTAATTAGGTAAAAATAATCCCAATTTAAAGCACTGGTAGAGCCGGTCTAGAGGATTCTTAACCAGCTTTTGGCCCATTGCCTTTTCCAGTGATTCCTCACATTTATTCTCAAAATGAGCCTCTTGGGATTGATACCTCTGCTGAGTGAGTGACCAAAAGGTCTTCTGCAGAGTAAATGAGAGACCCTGGCGCCCGACAAGATACATGCCACAAATGATCATGCAAACTTCAATCTCCAAAAGCATTTGTGTGTCTGTGAGTCAGAGACAGTGGGGTTGCTCTGCAAGATTTATACCTCAATGACCTTCTGCAGTTGTGATTGCTTTACACTGGTATGCTTTGCCTGTGTCCAGAAGCACAGTTGGCTGTTTCTTCAGAGCAAATCCCTGCTTCCTTATGATATGGATTTCCACCAGCTTTAGGCCCAAGGGCAGGTAATCCTCTCCTCAGCACCATGCACGTTGTCATCCTCTCTGTGCTGTGCCAAAAGATATGCAGCAGAAAACAGGTGAAAGTCCCTGCATTTCACTTTGAATAGTGTCCATGACAAAATGCTAGGAACATACTGTTCTTTTACTCAGGGAATACAAGTCCTAGAGCCAGTCCATTCTCATCTCCACTGCCCCACCCTGGAGCTCATGCTGGCAAATCTCCTTGATGCTCCTTGTATGCAGGTGTGCTGGCACCTCAGGAGCAATGAGGAGGGTGAATTAGCAGGGCTTTGGAGCTTGAAGAAGGGCATCAGTATTTAAGCAGGGAGTAACATATCATTAATTAAAGCAACTGGCTGGGACAGGACATAAAGTGAGAAAAGAGCAGGAAGGGGACAACCAAAATACATGGGAATGGGGATGTGACAACATAAGTATTGCTGTACTATAAGTCTACAACAGTTCGCCATATTTTTTTAGCAAAACCACAGTTTGTAAAATTATGAACTGCCCATGCAGAGAGGCCTTTAATGTTTCAATGAGAAAAGCAGGAACTGGAGTCGCCCAAATGAAGCCAGAGCCTTGTGTATCAGTATTTTCTGCTTCTGTAAGTCTCAGCAGCATTAAATTGCTCCATTAAATAGGTTTCCTCCACATAATAAAGCTAGACCTGCAGTTTCTGCAGAATTCCTGAGTGCTCAGATTTGGGCTGGGAAAGGTTTCTCTTCATTCAGTATCATTCAACATAATGCTCTAAGAATACCAGGGGAGCCTGGCAGCACTACCTTAGCACTAACAAATAGAGTTTTCCTGAGAAACCACCCTGAAATAAGAAAAGACACTTTTTATGATGACTGTTTCTAATAATGTCCAAGTTCTTTTGTTCAGATCTTTTCTGTCTTTCACAATCAGCGGGGCACTGAGACTGTGCGAGGCATTGGGATTGCAAGCAGACAGTCACTGCACAAACACCAGGTAGCAAAGCCCTGGAACAGCAGAGGTAATCCATGAGCTGGTTTGCTCCCTGCTGTATCTCTAGCCTACTTTCAACCTTAAAAGAATGTGAGGATGTTTACAGACTCGGTATGCCAAAAGCCAGCGCAGCTGGAATTTCAACTCAGCTGGCAGAGCGCTCCCACCGAGAGCCAAAGTGGCCAATGCTGCTCCCAACAGCCAGTCTGTCCCCTGGCATGGTTTATTGTCTCCATGTGTGCAGCACTTTGGAAAAGTTATGTGGGCACAGCAGAACAAGCACATCTCAGGGGGAAGCCAAAGGTGGAAGGAGAAGCTGGGACAACCAAAACCCGGACATGCAGCTGGAGGAAAACGCCTGGCTGTGCCTGGATGCTCCTTTGGGGGTTTCCGGAGGATGAGGTGAGCCCAAGCCCTGAGCTTCTGTGCCCTCTGGTGGCAAGCAAAGGAGTGGAGACAGAAGAGGTCCCTCCTGTCCCACCTGCCTCGAATGCACAGCCGTGCCCGTCCTCTGCAGAAGAGGCCCCACACGACTCACAGTGGGTAGCAGAGATGGCCAGGTGGACATGGCAGGTGAAAAATGCCTCCACTCCCTCCTCTGACAGAGAGGGTGTGACAGCATTGTCTCCAAACAACATATGTCCCCTGTGGAACTGACCAGGGAGGAAAAAATTCACTGGGGAGACTTGGAGGCCCCTTCTCCACAGTCCGTTCTCCCGCCAAAAGCATAATGCTGAGCTAATGGCCTTGTAACTTTGTTTTGATTTCCTGAGCACTCTTAAGTTACCTAATATCTGGCTGGCTTCCCTCAATGGCTTTCCAGCAAAGTAATTCTTAAACAGTTTTCATCAGATACCAACTATCATGAAGCTAGTTATCATGAAACTCCTGTTCTTATTGTCAAATGCCTTGATGACAATCTTGCCTCCCTGCCTGCATTGATTATCCTCTTTAACTTATATAGACAGGACACACATGTTTTTGTTTACAAATACACATGTACATGTATTTCATGCAAACAAATCATAGAATTGTTTAGGTTGGAATAGACCTTTAAGACATCAAGTCCAACCATTGTGTAGACATAGCTGGAGATATGTAGATGTAGATATGTAGATGTCTGTGAAGGAACCATGAATTACTGCAAACCTCTGGGCCATCCCCTCTTTCCCTCGATTGCTTCTCAGCCACCCATAAAGGTGACAGGTAAGCTCAAGGATCTCAGACACCATGCACTTTACTCATTTCTGGGAGAGCATAGGATTGTTTTAATGCTTATTCAGCAGTAGCTTGTAGTAATGATTTTGTGGCTAAGACACATCTGCTCCCAGAACTCTTTGGCAAGCGTAAAAAATGTGAGTAACCTGTCCTTAAGCTGGTGTCATGCCCATTTCTGCATGCATCCAGCCAACACAAACAGTAAGAGGACTGGGACAGGCAGTTCATCTATTGTTTCACCATCCTCCTTGTCCTCTAAATTATTTGAATCTCTAGGGGAACTAAGAAGAATTATATTTATGCTTAAACCATGAAAGAACAAGAGACTGCTTAAAATCTAATATTCTTGTATTTCTTTGTACTGACTATATAAGTTGTGACAATAAGTCACAATAAAGATTTCAGTGTATTTCCACAAGATACCATTTCAGATACCAGAATTAAATCAGTCCCCCACTCTCTGAATTTATTTCAGAAGGTATCAGTAATTTCAGTTTCAATTGACTGCTTTTTATCAGAGGATTTTAGAGCAATAGTGCTACAGGGCAGCTCTAGCTCTGCATGGCTCACCATGTTCCTTGTTCTCCACTCAAATCTGAAACACATATTTATAATTCAGATTGGAATGGGATGCTTCCAGCCTACCCAACAGCACCTGAACAGAGACCATGTCAATCAAAACTCAACACTCTCCTGGCAATCTGTTTTCTGTTTCATTAGGAACCACAATGATAGGACAGGAAATAAGGGATACAAACTGAAAGAGAGAAAATTTAGGCTGAGTATAAGAAAGAATTTTTTTTATTATGAGGGTGGTGAGGCACTGGAACAGGTTGCCCAGGAGATGCTGTGGATACTCCAACCCTGTCAGTGTTCAAACCCAGGTTGAATGGGACTCTGAGCAACCTGGTCTAGTGGGAGCTGTCCCTGCCCATGTCAGGGGCTTGGGTCTGGATGACTTACAAGTTCCATTCCAACCCCTGAACATTCTATGATTCTAAGACAGAACTGTTGTTTGACAAGCATTCTGGCATCAATCTCATAAAACCCTGCAACAGATTGGTGGAGGAAGAAATCTGTCTTAAGGATGCTTTGCTACCTCATTTATAGGTAAATACACCCTTTATTTGGCTGGGGCATAAAAAGTAGAAAGAAAACTGTATTTTTTTTAAGAGACTACCAGTTCTCCTGTGACTATGCGAAGAGAAACAAGTCATTAATAAAATTTTGCTCAGCACATCTAAAGAATTTTATCTCTGCAGACTTTGAAAAAACTGATCCTTTGCTATTGTTTTTTGTAACAAGGATATCTCAAGCACAGATAGACCCCTTTCAAGGAACTGCTTATATTGCAGACATGATTAAATCAAGGGACTGTATTTCAAGTGGTGGTGTCCAGATTATGGTGCAAATACTTTTTGATCTTTTTATTGTAATATATTAATACATTAAGGCCACACTAGATGTATTAGGAGCTCCTATCCATCTAGAGAAAGCAATCTCTCAGCAGATATGTAAATGATTGTCAGATTGTCATGCAATGAGAAAAGCATCCTAGCTGTTTTGTTATGGTATAAACAAGGCATTAGATTTACCTGCAAGCATGACAGCCCACAAGCATGCAAGACAAGTTTATGAATCAGATGAATTTTCAGAAATTTTAACATGAGTAAGAACTTGCTCAAATGTTAATATCACTGAGTATTTTGGCATCTGTCAACTTTTTCTCTGTTTCAAAAAGCCTGCAAGAAGTGGAAGCAGAGCCTGCTGTCTGGAGAAGCAATTAGCCTGTCCTGTGAGCAGTATAGCAGAACAAAACCATAAATTAGATGGCTCCAGGGCCTGAGAAAAAGAGGACATGGACAGCCAATGATCTGCTACCTATGGAAAAAAAATCGGATTTAATACCACCTTAATCAAGACATTTATCTGTCAGGCAGATAATACTGGATAAGAATCTTGTAGAAGAATTCATCCAATCTGTCATACAGTGGGAGCTGGGAGAGTATAAAGCTCTAAATTATCAATTCGCATAAAGAAATCTACTGTTTTACTGATGGAATTCTGTCAGCGGAAGGACAAGACCTGTTCTTGGCTGAAAGAATTCATCCCCTGCTTCTAAAGCACTGGAGACTCAGACTGTTCCCAGCCTGTGTTCAGAGCAGCGTGGTCCCTGCTCTGCCGACTGCTGACTCAAGCAGGACCCCCTGGAGCTGGGCCTGTCACCACAGTTCAAGAGCATTTAGATGATTGAAAATGCAGTTGACTGCTCTCTGGGGCACAACCAGTTAAAAGCTCTCAGAAATCTCTTGGCTTTAGACCTGGTTTGTTTTGTATATAGAAAGAATGTGGCCAGCAGGACCAGGGCACTGATTGTCCCCCTGTACTCAGCACTGGTGAGGCTGCGCCTCAAACCTTGGGTTCAGTTCTGGGCCCCTACAAAAAGACATTGAGGTGCTGGAGCAGGTCCAGAGAAGGGGAATGGAGCTGGTGAAGAGTCTGGAGCACAAGTCAGATGAGGAGCAGCTGAGGGAGCTGGGAGTATAGCCTGGAGAAAAGGAGTCTCAGGGAGTCCTCATCAGTCTCTATGACTCCCTGAAAGGAGGCTGTAGACAGGTGGAGGTCAGCCTTTTTTTCCAGGGAAAAAGAGAAAACTGCCTCAAGTTGTGCCAGGAGAGGGTAGGCTGGATCCTAAGAAAAGTTTCATCATGGAAAGTGTTGTCAATCTTTGGAATAAGTTGCACGGGGAAGTGGTGAAGTCACTATCCAGGAGGTGTTTAAAAGACAGGTAGATGTGGCACTTAGGTCCATGATTTACTGGTGGACTTGGCAGTGGAGGGTTAATGATCAGATTTGCTGATATTCAGGTCTTTTCCAAAAACATATAGGATTTTGTGATCCTATAATTCCAAATATTTTCTAGATGTGTATTTGAATCCTCTCTGGCTTATCTGCCTATTTTTTTTCTGCTCCTGGATCAGCATAGAACTGGTCTGTTTAAGTGGAAAAGTGAGAAAAGGCAATAGTCATTGGCTGAAAGTGTTCACGTTGACTTTCCTTGTTTAAAGAATGGATGAAATGAACAATTAATGCAGACAGCTGCTCCCTGTCCTTTGCAGACACTCACCTGTAGTTACAGCCTTTTCTCACTGTCAAATTCAAAAGGATGGGAATGCTACTGACTGCTCCCTCTAACTCCTAATGGACCCTTGCAGGATCTCAGTGAGGCTCACAATCCACAATTTAAAAAAATTAATATATCACATATAAGTGATATATACAGAGTGATTTAACTATAGAAATGGAGAAGTAGCACAGCAATCGCTCTACACTTCAACATCATCCAGAAAATATCAGATTTTTGCATCTTGGACTTAGTAGTGAATTAAAATATCAAGGCCTAGTTCTTCTTTCATGCCTCTGTAATTCAGAAGTAACATGAGAGGAAATTTTTACCTCTGAAGCTGAGATGAAAGTTAAAGACAAATTGCTAAAACTTTCTATTTTAAAAGAAAATATTTTAATTATGATGCAATACAGTGGGTATTGCAATACACTGGGTATTAAAGAAGCTAACATTACTGTTTGTTTTACATGATGCCCAGTCCTTTTCTATTTTCTTCTTCAATTCCAAGGCAAAGCCCCCATTGACTTCATTATAAGCACAGTGTGATATGCCTTAGATAACATGGGGCAGTGGAACAGGTCTGTGTGTGGTGGATATTGAGATACAGCACTTAGATAAAGACAAAATCTAACTCTATGATCACACAGAGGTAAAGCAGGGCAGCTTCCAGCTAAATCAGGGATACTTCACTGGTGAAATGTCAGTACAACTCCTATGTATTCCTTCAAAAAGGGAGTTGATCACCATTATTTTACACTCACTAATCTGTAGCTTATCATAACTTTAGGCCACTCAGCAGACTAATTTGCTGCAAAACACACACCTCCATGCCTAATGGCACAGCAACTGACTGGGGTCCAAAAGCTCTGTGTATCAGCACCTACACCAGTAAATCCTGACTCTTGGTGGCCTTGCTGCCAGAGGCCAGGTCCTGGAATAGCTAGGGCAATGGTTTCAGTGCTCCAAAGCTATGCTTTGTGGTTAGCCTGGAACTTTCCATAGTATTCTGAAAAGAACCAACCCATATTAATCTTCTTGACTATGCAAAGGACATGCTGTATTTTTTTGTTCTGCATTACAATTTTGAAGGTATTCAGCAAAGAAAGTCTTAGAAATATGAGAAATATTTGGTTAATTTGAACATCTGTAAACCAAGACTTCATGAGCCAGATTCTCCAGCAGATGGGATACAATTTTCAGCAGACACTAAATTATTTAAAAGTCAAATATCTGTTTTCAAAGAGACAGGTGCTTATATATCATTGAAAGTCAAATGAAAATAAATTTGTGAGTCCAATTCAAAAACAGTATTTTAGTCTGTGTGAAAGCATTACATACTCATGAGAACATATTTTATTGTCAATTTAATGAATCCAGCCTCTGGATGTTGGTCTGGACACGTTCACGTATAAAAAACAACAGAGGAGAGCAAATTCTCCCTCCCATGGGAATTAGTGGTGACATGGTCCATTTCATACTATGCAGGTATTCAGAACAGATAACACAGTGTTTCATCCTGGGCTGGAGCTATTGCACAGGTCTTTCACTCACAGGAATAGGGGTAGTTCCTCTGCAATGTGGAGCAGGTGAGGCCTGGCACTATACCTCTGCCATCAGTTCAGGGTCTGTGGGAGGAGAAGGAGGGCTGATGACACTCCCCCTGAAGATCAAAGCACCTACACCACAAAAACTTTCTCAAGGAGAGCTGTGCTGAAGGGCTCTGCCTTCTGGTGTCTATGGTTTCCCCTGAATCAGCACAGCCTTCAGATGGGGCTCTTTGGAAAAGACCATCACACAGCATCACTAGGTTGGAATTTTTAAGATTGAGTCCAATCCATGCCCCAGTACCTCAACTGCATACCCTGCATGAGAAGGGAGATGTAGTAACCTCCTACCACCACCCCACTGGGTGGGATTAAATCCCCACTACTCTGCCAGCTCCCACCCATGGCCATGAAAAGCCACCCACCTCAGCCACTGCTGGCTGTGCTGTACTGGCAGGAGCTGGAGGGAGCTGATTGCCAGAGAGGTATCCCAGCAGGTGTGCTGGGAAAAGGAAATGGTGTGCTGGAAAACCTAAGCTTAGATCACTGTGACTGCATTTGTTTAAATTTCCTGGAAAGATACTGTTCAGCCTTAGGGAGGCACTGGGAAGGATGGACAACTACTATGTTTGTCAAAAGAGCACAAAGAACAAAAAACGCGGGAGCTTTTTGAGACACAGAATAGAACAAATAATGCTTCATTTCATAAAGTTTTCTGTCTTGTTGCTGTTCTCTCTGTTATACAATGTGTACAACAAAGGTTAATCCATTTTGGGTGATTCTTCTATTTTCACCTAAGCCTCTGATGGACCCAGAAGTCCTGAAGGTGCCCATTTCCCTAATTTGGGGCTTTCCCTTCCTCCACTAGAAGAGGCAAAGGAGACAACATGGCTGTTTATTGGTGTCCTGCTCTCACTATTTGACCTGAAGCTGAGTACAGCCCTCATCCCTCCTGAACTGGAGTTTGTTCTGATTAGATGTCACCACATTTATTTCTTTAACTTGACAACATCAGTATGTGACCGTGGGGAGCTTGTTTCCAATGTGTTAACAGTCCTGCAATGCTTAGATTAAAGGCAATAAAATCCACAAATGGTCACTTTTCCTTTGTTTGCATTCTGCATTCATGTGAGCAAGGTTTTGAAACAATTGCATGAATTTTTTGCGTTTTCCCCTTCCCTCAAGGTGGCACCAGCCCTTGAATTCTCATCATCCCTTCACAGTCTCAAGGCAGACATGTCCATGCCGAAGAACCCCCAAGAACCTGCTCCCCTGCATCCCGCAGCATCCTCGTCCAGGCGTTTTCGGGAGCGCCGGTGCCTCAGCGCGCGGCTGCCGCGGCGCTGCCCGCGCGGGTCGCGCTGCCGCGGGCGCCACGGGAGGGGCACCGGCCCTGCGAGGGTGGCAGGTGGCCGCCTGCCAGGAGAGGCACAGTATGGTGGCTACTGCCAAGCCAGCTGGGTTCTCGCTCTTCCAGCTGGTACAAAAGTTGCCAGGCAGCCTCCACTCCAAGAATTTAAAAGCATTTGGGGCTATAATCTGTGCCATGTGTTTCTCTGTTTTTACTACATAGTAGAAAATAATTTATTCAGATATGCTAAATTATACTTTTAATGTTCCACAAACACTTCATTGTGAAATTGGGTTTTGGCATTAACTAGAAAATACGGTACTTTGCTCATTGTGTATATTATTATAGTGGTCCTTTTTTGTTTAATATAAATACTGTAGCTCATTTATCTTCTGGGGTGTCACAATCAGCTATAGACTGCATAGTTCTGCTGCTGCCTATCACCTAAATAATTAATACTTAAACATTTTATAAATAATTAGTTGATGTCTAATTTTTTGATGTATGACATCTACACTATTTTGTCCAAAAGAATCCCTCATATTCTTTCCTTTTTAGTGCATATTGAGAACCTATAGAATGCTAATCATTGCCTTTCTAAACAACAATTGCTGAAGAAAGATTCTTCTGAGTAATTCAGTATCACTCGGTTCTTGAAAAAAATTAAAATGGCTCCTTTTTCATAAATGAGACATTGTCAGCAAATTAAAAATGGGAATAGAGCCCAGGATATTCAGTGAGAGACTCAGAGATCTTTACCACTTGAGCTCAATGAGAATTTTCTACTGTGTGAACTGCTATGGAGTTTCTAGGCTTTTTTTTTAACTCTAGTCAGACGTGAGATGATAACTAGATATGTCAATACATGCATTTATTTCTAAACCTCTCCTTGAAGAAAAGAAACTGCTTCAGTTTGCACGATTCAAAAGGTATCATTTTCATTTCACTCTGCAACTTTAAGTTACACTTTGCTCTCTATGGGTTTTTTGGTCTAAGTTCAGAGCACAAAAGTGAGTAAGCAAATGCAGTTTTGTTTTCTGTTGTGCATTGCTTCCTAGGAATGCCTTTCCTCCATTAGATCTACCACACGGCCATCTAAGTATCTTTCTTCCTTCTGAGGGGAAAAGAAAAAGAAAAAAAAAAAGCCAAAACATTTAATTTTCTTGTCCTTTTCTGTCATATGTCAAATTCTGCAATCATTTCACAACAGAAATAATTATCACGAATGTGCACACAGTCACAAATAAATAATCTCAGAAAATGTGTTTACACCCCAGTGGAATATGATTCCAAATTCCTTTCAAGGAAAAAAAAAAACAACAATCAAAATCTGATATATATTTCCTGTAATTTTGTTTTAATTGAAGTTTATCACATTCTTTATATTGACTTCCAAATGCTTCACCCTTTTTCCATCAGGGGTGCAGTTCCTACAAATGTGTGAAATCTTTCATTTGAACTACAAAAGCCTAGAAGCAGACTTGCTGTGAATTCATCCTACATTTGCAAATTGTCAGCGAATCGTTAAACTCGTGTCTGCTGGGTTGTCTGCAAGGCTGTGTCTGCTGTCACTGTGCAGGTGTTGCTGGCTCCTGTCCTTGGGGACTTCCACGACTGTTGTTCTGGGGCCTTTCCTGGGAAAATGTGGTGCATCACTTAAGAGGCCATTCACAGTCTTTTGTGGTTTTCAGACACCTGTGCATTGTGCTGGAAGAGAAACCTCTTGCAAACCTTCGAGATTCCCTGTGAAACTCTGATGTGTTTCCTTTCATGGTAGCTTAGGCAGTACCCAGATGTGGTTAAATGCCTCCTGGGGCCTGTGTACACAAGTGTCTGATGATTGCAAAGCTACTTCAAAGCAAAAGCAATTTTGGAACCACGTTAAAGCTGACTTGACACACCAAAGTGTGACCTGAAGGAGTGAGATGCAAGCATAGATTCTCCTCTGCAGGTACAGGGATAGCAGACATCCCAGACTGGAGACAATAACATCTGAGACCACCACAGCAGGACTCAGCCACCAGCACTGCAGAAGACATCCTGCCCCTGCAATGAAGCTGGGAAGTTGTGTGGAAGTGGAAGGCAACAATAAAAACTAATTGTGTTTGTGGATAATGTGGGAAATACTCTATGCAGAAGAAAACTTGACATTTCTTTTAAAGGCCTGTGAGCCTTCAGACCTGATCACAGCAGTTGTCACCATCCCAGAGCAATAAGCTGAGGCAGCAGCCGCTACTCCACTGCCTGCATTATTCATGTGACCAGTCTGCACAATCTCAGCTATCCCTGGAATTTAATACTTACTAAATATTTGAAATAATAACAATTCTCTAATATTAATAAATAATAGAATAATATTATTTCTGTAATTCTTACCATAGTCTGTGGTAAAACTTCTAATCATCTGTTGAGACATCTGAAAGATTTGACACACGAGCTCCAGCAGATCTTGCTGAGGCAGTTGGAAGAAATACCTCTGTCAGGGTAGGAGTCAGCCAAGGATCAGAACATCTGGGTATCTGAATCAAAGCATCTACACTCCCATTGTCAACAGACATGAAGGGCTTAATTCAGTTTCTTAGACACAAGCACCAGATGCCATTTGAGAAGTAGTCCCAAGTGTACCCAACTCACCTCTGGCTGCCACCCTGAGAGCACAAGAGTTATAGGCCCTGGGTTACATCTGCTGGTCTCTGAGTTGTATCTGTGACCCTGTGTTTTTTTCTGGTATCCTGGCATCTCAAATGCCTGATATTTGCATGTGGGTAGCTGCATGAACCCCATCAGAGAGCCTGGAGAGCAGATGGGAAGAATTAAGTAGATTTATTGACTAAGCTATGACACAAGGAGGAGATGGGACACATCTCAGTGACAGCAGCTCCTCTGACTAGAGCAAGTATCATCCCAAGAAGCCTCATCTCCTCTCTCCACCTCTACTCCAGTAATCCTTGAGTGTTTTTTTGAGTTTACTTTAGCTGGAGCAAAAGAAGCCATGGCTGTGAAGAGACACCATAAATTGTGAATGGATTAGCAGCATCCCTACTTGAGCTGTAGCCTATAACTCCCAAAGGGCCAGTTAACTTGTGTGCAAGAATATTACCATATTGAATGGAAGGGCTTAACTAGTAGATGGAATTCAAATTAAGAGCAATACATTGGTTATTTTTGCTGCAAAGACAAATTCTTAATATATAAAGGATGATTTATTTTAAACTAGATTTGAAAATGCTTCAATTAAAGGAATTGATTCTCTGTTTAGGTAAAATTCACATAAGCTTTTAATTCCATTCTCTAAACATCAATAGTTTCATTATTATTCAGTATTCACTTACTCTTCTCAAGAGCAGCTTCATAGCTGGTAAATTCAAGCAGATGTTTCTGTTTCAGTCTCATGCCACTGTAAATGGCTACAGATCAGAGAGCTTCTTTACAACATGCATTTGCTTTAAAATGTGCTCTTACACTGACTTACATTTGTGTTCTTGTTCTGAAAATGTTTTATTTCAGATTTTGTGCTGATCTACCACAGATAATCAAGCAGCCTTTAAACATACATGCAGGAAACTGCAGCTTAGCAGTCCAGTCATTTTGATTAAGACCTGATCTTGCAAAGCTTATGGACAGGATTTTTCTTAAGTCCATTTCCTATAACTACTTCAAAGCTTTATTTCAGAAATACCTGTGAGTTCCTGCTACATCAAGGCTGCAGCGATAAAGTGGCCATGCTGTGGTTTTTATTAAACGCTAAGATGTGACATTTTATCTGACCCAGTAAAAAAATCCATGCAAACACTGAGCTGCTTGATATAGAGAGAACTTGCAGTACATTTGAGCTGTACCATTATTAAAAGCATTTCTCTTGACATTCACTTTTCTTCTTGGATTGTTCTTGGCATTTCTGGAATATTTATGAATATTTATGAAGGCAGTTACTTGTGTACTAAATGGACTCTGTGAGTAAGTCACCAATTTCTCTGGAAATAGTCGACTTTTGTGAAAACTTTGTTAGCTCTTCCACACAAGTGCCCCTGAGGGACTAGAAAGTTTGAGCACAGCATTGTAAAGCACATCCTATAGAAGGTATATGAGCCTTTAATCGACACAACCGCAGTGCAGCAGATGGAGCAACCATCCGAGGAAACTCAGGGAGCCCTGTGCTTCAGTCAGGAGGCTGTTTTGTAAGACCTTTGCAGATGTGTTCTCAGCTACAAAACCTGGGCTAAATCAGCTGCTGAACAGACTTATACCAGTTAATAGATGGCTCCTTTTTTTGATTAAGAAAAAGATATTAATAAATCCAAGACTACACAGAGAAAATACACTGATTTATTTGTCCAATACAGCTTACCCTGAAAGCAAAAGGAGTTTCATGTTTGACTTCAAAGGAAGAAAAGCTGTACTCTAAAACTTTAATCAGTATAATAAACACTAGTAAAACATAATACTTACTAAAGCAGCATGAATCATGCTCCTAAAAGGTACCAATTTACTTTCTTTTACACTATTTGTGCAACTTAATACTAATGAAAATGAAATATGACTGGTCACCAAGGTCACACCTGAGTACTGAGAGTTAAACAGTCTATCAGAAATAATACTATGAAATATATTTGCATTAAGTACTAATAGAATTAACCTGATTGCTCAGTTGCAGATAGATGAAAACCAAATTCACCAACATGCTTCCCAATAAAATGAAAGATTTCATACTGAGTTCGAAGTTTTAATATTCATGTACACTACAGAGCCATACATGCATTTACAGATTGTGTAAAATTGACGTTAATATCAATTGAAGTGGAAATAGGTCAAGATTGCTTTGTTGGACTGAATGCTTCACAAATTGCCTATTTACAATAGCTCAGTTAGCTCTGCTAAGTGGTTTCACAACATAAGACCATTTTTTCTTTCTCTTTCCGTAGTGTTCTTAGTTATTCATGGTTGGTGTGGCATAGAACAATGGAAGTCTATCACAGCAAAGACTCAATGAAGCCTAAGTTGAAGGTGTCCTGATTTATCTCTGTAGGAGTCAAATCCCATTCCTTTTTTTAAGACCACTGGAGACAGATCTTGCATGTTCGCAATGCACTTTCCCAGTGAAGTCTGGCACATCAACACCATTCTTTTGCTGTTTACAAGGAAATTGAGCAAAGGAAAATGATTTTCAATTTCAGCCTCCAGCCAGCTGTGCTGTCAGACAATGAAGCATGATGCTAAGTGCAGAACAGCAGCTTGTCTGATAGACAGCAAGTAAATAAGTATTTTTGGTCAGGAAAAGGTTTTATGTTGTCCTCAGGCTTTAGACAATAATATTTCTTTTCCTAAGGTGATTTCCTGTGAGAAAAAAACTTAAACCAAACCAAACCTTAATATTTACCCTATTTGTATTTACTGTGAAAAGATGATGCTCTCCCAGCTCTTTAGGGCAGTGACCCTCCAGGTTTAGACCAGATAATGGATGTTTCATTTAATTTCATTTCTTTCTCTTGTGCCTTTATGAAAGAAAATCCAGACATTGCCTTGAGCAATGCTGCTGGATGTTGATCCTGAAAGCATATCCCAAATTACACGACTGTATTATTCCTGTGTAATTCTTGAATAAAAACAGGAAGAATAGACTTTGCCTTTCATTTCTTATTAATAAGATAGAAATATCACACCATTTTAGAGTCTCAGCAAAGACCTTCAAATATATAAAGATACAACTGGAACAAATTATTGATGATGTACCATTTCCTTTAATTTACCTCGTTTTAGCTAACAATAAGAATAAAGCAAATAATACAATTAGAAGGGAGCACAGCACTTAAAGAAGGCTATATATAAAAGATCCTCCATTTATATGAAGCAATTTCATATGTATATGTAATTAAAACTCCTTGTGAAAGAGAAAATCCTGATACTGAAAGCTAAGTACATTGACTTGAAACTTCTTTATGACCTCATAATACACTTCATTTGAGATACTTGCACAGTCCTATCACCTGTGTCTCACTGATTTTGGATTTACTACCCCTTCTAAATGAGACATTACTCATTTTCTCATTTTACAGATTCAGAAATGAAGGTCTGATGTGACCTTTGCAGGTCTTTAAAAATCAGGGACAGTGGAGAAAACAGAACTCAAGTTTGGACTGAAGTCAAAATAATCATCCTTTATGAAGTCTTCCTTTTTTTGGAAAAAAAACCCAAAAAACCAACAAAATAAAACAAACCAACACTATGAAGGAAATGTTTATAAGTTATCATTTATGAGACTATACTAACATGGAACCAAAAGAAACCTTGAGACTTCTCTTGAAGATAGAGTTCTTTGTGAGAGAATATGGGAAGTACTAGTGAAAGAAAAAATTGATGGGATGCTAAATTACTGTGCAGGCTTTCATGTGGTATGATTGTGCCTCTGCACATGTGTGGATGAAACAAATTCAAGTTACTGTTACAGAAAAAAAGATCAAATGTTTATTCTATTGCAGTTTGACCAAGAGGTGTAATTAAAACAGCTGTATCATTGGATTTATTGCAACAAAAATGCATGAAAAACTCAGATTATAAATTGTCTTGGTTTGTGTCTGACATTGCTTTTATGTAATGAACATCCTGTTCTCTGCTTAATCCTACAATCCTACTTACCAGAAATGCCATTGTTTGAGTCAGGGTCATGTTCAGCTCTAAGTGATGTTTGTATAGCAGAACCATCTGGCTTCCCCAAGGCCACAGCTCAGCAGGACTAAGGTGATTGGGACACACTAGGAGTGATTTGTTCTGTTTAGTCCAGCTGAACTCTGTGGCCTTGCACAATCTCCAGGAATCTTTGTCCTGTACAACTCAGTGGCCACATCACACTTCTAGTAATTCATGTTTCAGAACTAATGTGCCATTATTCTTCATATATGATGACAAATATTTGTTTCCATGCCACCTTATGTTCAAAATTAAATCTTCAGTGTATGTAGCATTGCATATGTTTAGACTACACTTTATAATCTGAGTGATCCTAAAATTACTTGCTTTGGCCATATTGTCTTGAGCAACATCAAAGTTGAAAGAAATTGTGAGCAAGTTGGATAAAGGCAGAAAGAAAGAAAACAAAGAGGCCATGACAGTTTGTTTTTGTTTTGGGGTTTTTTGTTTGGTTTTTTTTGTTTATTTGCTTGGCTGGTTTTTTTTCTGTTTATTTATTTATTTTTTTTTTTAAAGAAGCAAACTGAAAGAGAAAACAGGAAACCTGCAGAAACTTTTCTCCGGTGAGGCAGACTGGATGGAAAAGCCTAGCTGAGGCCAAAGGAAAGAAGCAATAAAACAGATTTAGAAGCCTGACAGAGGGCAAAAGGAGAAGTTGTTACTAAATAATGCTGATAAAGAAAGAAGATAGAATGGAAGACTCAGTGAAGAGTAATCTACAGGATAAAAAATAGAGGCAACATGAACATTTTAATCCTCACAACAATGGTATTTTCATCCAGTTTTTATCCAGAAGTCACACGCCCTTAGCCCTTTGAGAGAACTGAGACATCTTGGAGATAATCAAGGAGAAAACTGCAAGGAAGAAGTGTTGAAAGTAGAGAACAATAATGTACCATAAGTGGCAACAGTAATGAAAAAGACAATCTGGTTAGAAACAGCTGATGGGATACGTGTACAGCAAGATGTGAGAAAAGAGGGTTCCATGAGAAACATAAAAGAAATAGCTGAGACAGATCAAAATGGGCTCATTGCTACCAGATCCCACATGTAATGCTGAGGAAAAGAAGTCAAAGAATAAGGAAAAGCTGAAGTCAAGTACCTGGAGTTGATTTACATTTTCCTTTGGTCAGCATTCCCCTATTCATTAGGGGAATAAACCAGCTGAAGGAGAAATACACACAACCTGGTGCCTGTGGGTTTTACTGTCCAAGCATTTAAATCCAGGGAACAAAGACCAGTGAAAAATATAGATGAATTGAAAAAATAAATGCAAATGCTGCCAAGATCAGAGAGGTGGTAATAGCTGTGTGGGGGTTCCACAGATGAATCAGAGAGAAAAGGGATGATGGTATGGATGGGTGGGAAGCAGCCTGAGGAAAGTCCAGAGAGGAGTGTGGAAAGGAGTGAGTACAGACAGGCAAGGGAAAGAAGCCCTGCAGAGGGCAGTTCCCAAAGAGATGGGGCCAGCTTCAGAGCCATAAAGGAGCACTGTTCTGGAAAGACAAGGGCAAGAGCAAGAACTGGAGAATCATGGTACAGCAGATTGGAAAGGACATAAAGGAGGTAAGTGATTATTAGAGGCTTGGATTGTTCAGTGAGTGTCAGGGATGAGATGAGGGCAATAAAGGGAAGTAAGCATCCAGAATTAACTAAACTGACACATTGGTACAGTGAAAAGGAAGTGAGGCCAGAAGAATCATAGAAAGACAGATGGACACCACTCCATGATAAATGAAGGAAAGAAGGTGATTCAGACAGCAGATATGGGGAGCTAAATGTTTTACTGCAGAGTTTGATCTTGTTCATGTCTATGAGACCAGCAACTGTTACTAGCTGGACTTTGGAAGCTGTTACATACATGAAGGAGGGAAAGTAAATGAAAAGTTCATAATCAGGGTAAACTAAATTCCTCAGAGAAGGATTAAAAAAGTTGTGGAGAGTTGTAGTTGAGAAAAAAAGAGGTCCACAGGTCAGGAATAAAACTCATCTATCTGAAGACTGTAAGAGTAGTCAGAAGAAACTTGTAGACTTTCAAGTCTGCAAAAAATATTCTTCCATTCTTTTTATTATCTGAATTGCCAGTGTCTGGAATGATCAAGATCATTCTTCATTGTTGCAATGAATCTTGTAAAATGAAACTTGAATGTATAAATTATTGAAATACTGCTTGCTCAGAATGACTCATTAACATCACAGAATAAATAAGTTGATAACATTGCTAATTTGATTCAAAGCCTTTGAATATACATCATCCACAAACTCTGACTTCAGTGAGTATAAACAACTCTGTGAGCATCCCCATAGGACTGATATTAATTCACAACAAAAAAGCTTTTTTAACTCCTACACTTGGGAACTAATCATTTTTACTTCTTCATCATGACTGTTCATGAGGTGAAATTTAAACGTTAACTCATGAAGTATTTATTGAAAAATATTCTAAAGTACTCATTAAAATCTTAGGTGGCATTAAAGCTAACTCCACACTTCTTTTTGTTTGTTTCATAATGTCAATCTAATGGATTTACTGACGAGAAGCATCGGGAAATACAGTGAGTGTTACATGAATAACAAAAGAAATTAAGAAAAGTGAACTCTGAAACTGGAATTTCAAGCCTCAACCAGCATCCTCCCAGGTAATCTCTAAGTCCATCCCAAACGACTTAGATCTTTAAAAGACATCCATAGTAACATGCAATAGGTTTTAAAACTTTGTTGAATCAGGGTCTTAAATAGTTCCTGATGATAAACTGTGCTGGCATTTGTCCAAGAAAAAACAAAGCATGCTTTTAGTCCTCATTTTTTTATTCTGTCCATCTCTTTTGCACTTGGGTGGATGATACAATCTGTGTATGGGGAGGAAAGGTGTGAAAGCAATAACATGAGAGCAGGGAATTTCTTGGAAGACATGGGAGTGAATAAAACATAAGGACAGAGAAGGGGAATTTACTTTCTTTTTTTTTCCCAACAAATTTGACAGCTGTTATGTCACGAGTCTATACTTGTCCACACTTTGTGTGCTCTTTTTTTGCTCCACCTCACATGTGTCTTTCTCTGTTTTCTGGGCAAATCACT
Source organism: Polioptila caerulea (assembly GCA_013397295.1). NCBI lineage: Eukaryota > Metazoa > Chordata > Aves > Passeriformes > Certhiidae > Polioptila > Polioptila caerulea. Next base: position 625,984 of record VYXF01001702.1, read on the forward strand.
GCCTTTCCCTTTGTCTGGAGAGAAACATATCCTTTTTTGGCACTGGAACAAGCTCAATAATGAAGAATGTGATTATAACCGATGAAGGATACAGATTCATCTTTCAACGTCACAAATTATTCACTGTGATTCAGAGTCACGAATTCCTTTGGTCCAAGGCTTTCTGTCTGAAGCTGCTGCAACAGTTACCTTTTTTTTTTTTTTATATATGACTGAAATTTAGGGTTGGGAGGAAACCAGAGCCAAGATTTTGAAGTACTTAGCAACTTCCCTAAAGCCAAATCCTTTAAAATGTCATATGGTGGATATTCAAAACTGTGTATTTGTCAATTTTTAATATTATTTAAGTCTTAATGATAATAATGATAAATGTTGCAATAGTTTCTAATACTTATATACTACCTATACACCTAAATTTTTTCCCAAATTATTTTCCCTGTATGGGTGATCAGAGTCAGAGTTAGTTAGATTCTGATGTTCTGTAGTCAGTTCTGATGTTGTTAAATTAGGAGCTTTTCAAAAGCAGTTGCAGTTTTTGTAACACTTCAAATGTTTGAATATTCAAGCTGATACAGCTGTCTGATATTTGTTAGTCACAAATGCAGAAGGGAATGTTGCATCAATATTTAACTCACAAAGCTACACTGAGTTTGAGATGATGATAGGGTGGTGATAGAGTGTGTTCAAACCCATGGAGCAGGAACCCCTGACAGCCAGCCAGTACCTTATCCACGGCTTCTGAGGGCTGCCATGTCCAAGCCCAAAGGCAGCAATCATCTCTGAATCTCTGAAGTGTGCAGTGCAATAATGCCCATGGAGGAGTGGCAGTTCCACCATCTCTCTCTCAACACTGCATGCTGCACTGCAAGTTTCCTGAAAATATTACTGATCCAAAGCACTTGATGCCTTTAAGCTTTTTAAAATGCTTGACAGAAGACAGGGATAAATAATTCAGTATGCTCTATTCAATTTCCTAGGGAAATTTGTTCCACACCCAAAACTATTCTTCAATCAGGAGTTCTTTCTATGTGTTCAAATCAGCATAGAAATATTGGTCAGATCAGATCCATCATTTAGAGTAAAAGAAAATTTCTGAACAAACTATTAAACACAAACTCCCTCAGAAAGTGCAGAACTGAAAGCAGCTTACTTCATCATGTAAAAGATTATCAAGAGGCTCCAAAGCAGAGAAAACATTTATTTTCAGGGCCTTTCTTGTCATCAGAGAAACACTGAAAGGCAACATTTAAAATGTGTCTGACAACTGCAATCAGGAAATTTGTTTTCTTTCCATATTCTTAAATTACTGAAAAGACTTGACCCTCAATAAAATTAGAAGATATTTCCCTTTATGCTATCACATTTCCAAATGTCTGGAATCTAGACTGACTTCTGCCTGAGTGTAGCAGCCAAGTTTACACTACACAGAGTAAACTCTTCTGATCCCAAGCTTGTAAGATCCACAACAATGGAAGCAATGGATTTTTTCTGGGATAGATTCACCAGCTTACAGAAAAATCTTTCTGAGTCTCATTCACTCTTTTGGTGTTTAGATGTTGCAGGCTCCCAGTCAGTGCCTTTTTGCAGTTTTTCTGTCAAGAGCTATAATGACTTATGTCCAAAAGAGTAATCAACATTACCAGATCTTCTGCCCTGGCTGGAAACTGAAGTTGTCACTATAAGCTGCATATGTCAATGGCATCTATCTTGATGTATTTGTATTTCACACAAATAGGACATGTGTGCTAAGGTTTCAAGGACACTTCAGATCCATGAAGAATCAAAAGAAAAATCTTAAAACCTAAATAGTTTGTTGCTATGTATCGACCAAAATGGCAGATGAGTTACGTTGAGGGGACCATAATCAACCACACAACAAGCAAAAATAGTACTTATACACCTTATACACCTGTACTTACTAAGTACACCCTTATATCAGCTACTCATGTACACCCTTATATCATGCTTATCAGTTAAAAAACAGTATTGTTATATAACAGTATTGTTATATAATATTGCCTCCTGCAATATTATATAATATAATATAGTATCATATCATATCATATCATATCATATCATATCATATCATATCATATCATATCATATCATATCATTATGTAATACATAATATATTATAATATATACTATAATATCTTATCCTCCCTTGAATATTTACAAAATATCTATAATATACACTGTTATTTTCAAACAATCTGGAGAGGCAGAGGTCCTCTTTTCTTGTGTGAACAGTTTCATTCATATTTTCCTTTAGAAGGAAATAGTGAAAGCAAATGTGGAAAGCAGTGAAAGCCATCATGGAATTTGTTCATCAAGCATCAGTCTTTCTGCAGTATAGTCCCCACAGTATTGATTTATCTGCTCTTCACCTTGCAAGCTAGGAGATGTCAGCACCAGTGGAATGTATCATATTATAATGATGTTTGTATATCATTTGTCTGTGCCATGACATTTATTTGTCCTGGTGACTTAAACTGAATTTCAAACACTACAAATTAATTTAAGTGAAACCATGTATATCTCCCCTGTGTATTTCAGAACTTATTAGGTACAAGATTGAAACATTAACATTCCCTACTAGTGAAATACTAGGAGCACTAAAGAACCAGCTGGAAAACAACTGGGGGAACTCAGTTTCATGTCAATGGCAGACACTGATTCAGGGGAACAAAATCTCTGTGCATTGGAGAGATGAGGGGTACAGAAACAAGACTCTTCTTCCTTCTCTCAGACCCCATCCCAATTTCTGACAGAATTGTAATTCCAGAGACAGGTAGACCTGTTTATACCTGGACAGCTGTGCTTCAGCTCTCCATCTCTCCTGTTCCAAGCCCAGTGAGTCAATGGAAAAGTTTCCAGGAGGGCTGTGCTGGAAGGGAGCTCCAGACTGAGGACAAGGGAGACCTTTGCTACAGTGCTCCCACAGCCTGAAAGGGACGGAGACACCTAATCCTGGAGCACTCTTCAGAAAGGAGGGCTCATTTCTTCTTCTGCAGATGACTCCACCAACAAAAGGACATTTGTGAAACTTTCCCAATAGTCAGGTAAATAATGTACCAAAAACAATACAAAAGAAACTAACAATTTTTTTGTTTTATGCAGTGGCAGCAAGGCTGCTCTTTTTGAATCCATGAGCTAGAGTGATTCAAGGTCCATCTGTGACTGAGTATACCATACAGTGTGGTTTGGGGGCTTTTCCACAGAGCCCTGTAAATCTGGGAGCTGGAAGGAGTGTGCAGGGCTGGATGTGAGGGAACCTTGGCCGTGCACATCAGCCCCGCAGGAGCCCCGGTGAGCTCCCACCCTCAGGCTTTATAGAGCTTTTATTGCTCACCAAGGGCCAAACCTCACTTTCCTCACAGTCAGTGGGAGTTTTGCCATCACCCGTTCTTGAAATAAGCCTTGGCACGAGCAGAGTAAACAATGGGAAAACAGAAGCCAAGCCCTGGGCTGCAGAACCCATGGCAAGTTTCCATATCTTTAGCTGGCACCCAGTGTTGGTCTCCTGGAAGAATGTACCTGCTCTTTGTATGCAAAGCACAGCTTTTACACTTTCAAACATATATAGAAATATATTTATGCATATTATGATTTCTCTTTGTAGTGAGGATAAAAATCTGTGAACTAGTCATGATAACAGTGGCTACACATTTTCTGAAATCTAATGCCTGTCCTAAATGTCAAATCTTTATTAACATTGCCTGTTTTAAGTGGGGCATAAAATTTCTTGATTGGTCTGTCACCTTCAAAGAGCCTGTGTTGAAAATACAAAAAAACCCCCAAAAAACGAAAAAAACCAAAGAAGTAAGCTAAAAGAGGAAAAATACAGAAATACTGATTTATGCCATATATTCCCCAAACCACAGATGTCAGATTTTTAAAAGATATTAGGACAGATATAACTCTCAAGATTTATATAAAATGAACTAAACATATTACCTAAAATAATAAGAGCAAGAAAACTGTTCTACAAGTTCCATTCTAACTGCTAATATTCTATTTTCTAAAATGTTCAATATACTCAGTGCATACAGTACACAAATATCATGTACCAATATATCTCTATGATTATCAAAGAGTAAAGCTAAATTGTAGTGTATTTAGGGCCTCATGACTCAATTCTAGATGAACATGAGAAACTGAGTCAGGCAGATCAACATGAAAAATGAACTCAGTAACACTAATTCACTAATCAAGGGGTCGATGATATAACTTGGTGGAGAGGACAAAATTGCTGGAGAGTTATTCTTTATAATGGCTTTCTTACTTTTTAATAGAAAGTAATTGAGAAATCTACAGGAAACTAATTTACACTTTGATTAGGAATTCAAGTTGAGGTAGGGAAAAGTGCACATACATCCAGGGGTTTGTCATCATCTTTTGAGCAGCATTCAGGTCCAGCCTGCCGGCAGCATCAGGCCTTTGGCCGTGGCTGCAGTACAAACCAATGTTACCCTCTGGAGTGTGTACAGCTCCATGTGCTGGGCATGTGTGGGGGCTCAGCTGAGTGCCAGGTGCTGCTGGGTGAGGCTGCACCATCCAAGGGCAGCGCTGAGGACACGCTCTGGATGCCGCTCATTTCCAGCTGGCTGCCACCGGCTGCGAGGCTGGGCTAACTCGGGCCCCTCACTGAGACAGAATTACAGGATTACTCACTGCCCTAGGCAAATCTGCCTCGTAAACTCTTTCCACTTCAGCTGTTTCAGAAAGCATGACTTTGTGGTTGCAAATGTTATGATGGCCTCCATCCACATACTCTCTTTACATGATTCTTGCAACATGTTGGAATTACTTCACAGCCTACCTTTTTTGCCTGCAGTTTTTTAAGAAAGCCAGAGCACCTCTCTGTTTACTAGAGCATTTATTATAATGTGGTCAGGTCAGAAAGCCTGCCATTCCTCTCTGCAGCTGAGCTGTATGCTTTAGACCTGAGGTCACGGAGCTATTTGCTCTTCCAACAATTGGTTGCATCAAGCTGTGTTGCAATACATGAAACATGCCACATCAGGGATTTTTCTTTTTTCGTTCTGCCCTCAATTTCTATCTTCAGTCCTACCCTACCTCTCCCAGAGAGCAGTAAGTCATTTGGCAAGATGTGAAATTAGTTTTCAGTCTTTGGCTTTCATGGTTTATGAAGAAATTTTCTGCCTAAGGTCATTCACAGGAAGGGCCTATTCACTGTGAATTTGAGATTTGTCTCATCAGTGGATAATCAACCTTGATAATTCTTCTGACCTTGCACATACAATCTCACCTCAGGTAACAAAACACTTGACTCATTTTTCTGGACAGCATAACAGCAGATGTAACCCATGTGCCTTTGGGTACTGTATTCTATCTCTAATTCAGGTCTAGTTATGGCCCCCTAGTCATTTAGTTATTCTATTTAAACTATAGGAATACATCTAATTAAAGGAAGGGAAGGTGATAATGAAATTCCCCATGCTGACAATACCACTTTGACCTGTGAGTGCCTGTTTGCTTTGCTTCATGATTTCCAGCAGTAGTGTTTAAGCAGACTGCTTATAGGGCATGGCATTTCAAATTATGGAAAAGAAAAAAGCAAATTCTCTAGGGCTGAATCACCGTATCTGGAAATTCAGCAATGTCCAATTTACACAAACTGCATTCATAAATTTGAGTTACACACTGTGTAAAGAGATAATCATCCGATATGTACTGGTAGAAGCAGATGAATGGAGCAAGGCGGGGTTCCAGATGGAAAGCTGGAACCTAGGGGAAAAGAAGTGGCACATTTGCTGTTTCTGTTTCATTTCTTTTCTTTTTGTAACAGAAACGAACACAAGACCTTTATGTGCAATGATTATCTTAGAGAGTGACTTGCCAGAGGGGTGGATCACACAGATTTTGCCCACACAAGAGTTCCCACCAAAGAGAAATGTTGAATCAGACAAAAATCATGCCTTGGTTGCACAAGGCACTGTACTTGTCAGGTGATCTAAAATACATAGTAACCACAGGGGGTTTGTTTGTGGAGCACTGAATACTAACCAGAAATCAGCTGCTGGGAATGATAGGCGTCCTCTGCTGCTCCTTTCCTCTTACAGGAATATATAGTCACCAAGCTTGGCTTCTTCCAAGAAAATGTAATAATGAATCCAGCCTTTTTTCTTTTTGTTTGCATAAAGACATAAATCTTATGTATTCCATTTTTCTGTACTTTGGAGTACCATGTTGGATAACACAATGAAGTATTTGTACAGATTGCACAACACTCTCACAGAATCCATTCTTCTGGTAACCTCTCTGTGCCCAGGAAAGTGACAATTTAAACAATTTTAAACAGAAAGAGCAAAGCCATCCTGAATGAACATCTGTGTGTATCATCCAGAGTAAAAGAGTTTCCCATAGTCCCTGATAGTCTCAGTTTACCAAGGGCCTCTTTTTCATAACACCTCTGAAAAGCTGATGCCTTGATCTGACAAGCTCAAACCCCATCAGCACACCCCAAAGGTTTAGTTCTGTGGAGGTTCATATGGTAACCACATCTGACCAAGTATTCAGCTTTCAATTAAATCAGGTGTTAGAAGCCCAAACAGGAGTTGGAAACCTGAATGCTTGCCTGGGTCTGAGCCAAGAACCTTCCAGTACTATATTAAGTAACACGATTAACATCTGTCCTCCACAGAAGGCAACAGCACACAGCACTTTCCTGAATGTTGGCCTAAAATAGCAGTAACTGTCAGAGATTTCTCTTCATCAGGTTTCCATTGGTGGTAGCCAGTGTATTTTAAAGGTGAAAGGATATAAGCCCATTTCTTCTATGCAATCATGTGGAAGAATCCGAATGATAGAGAAAACAGCAAAAACTCTTGGATTTTATGATCTTCAGGGTCTTTTCAGACCTAAATGATACTGTTCTAAAAAGGAAGATCAAAGACACCAAACAGTCTTGGTAGAATGAGCAGCTGTAGACATAAAGAATCCTCAGTCTTGGAAAACTTACTAAAAAATGTTGTGACAGAAGACTGAAAAATCAATTATAAGTAGAATGGGAAAGGTGAATAGGAAATAGGGAATTACATATCACTGTTCCTCCCAATAGAAGATTAAGAAGGAAGACATTAGCTGATTATAATAGGTCATAAATTCAAAACACACACGAGCAGGTACTAGGTTTTTATTTCACAGCTAGCTGTTAAACTGTGAAACCTCCTGCCACAGGAGACTGTGGTACACACAAGGTGAAAACACAGCTGGACATGTGCCTGGAAGAACTGAAAAGACATGCTGGTGGCTCAGGCAGTCTTGCTGTTGCCAGCCTCTGGAAATGGGACCCTGTGCCAGGGAGGTATCACTGCATTCCTGCTCTGTTTGGACACTCTTCCAAAATGACCACTACTGGCAGTGTTGGAGGCAGAATATTTAGGTACATGGACAATTTTGTGTTTGATGTGGTACAGGTATTCTTTCTCATAGTACGTATATATGAAAACCACCAGAAACATTGATGGAAACTTCCTAATCTCATCAAAAGATTATATCTGACAGATTTGTAGCCCTCCTTTTTCTTTCCCTAAGTGTCTGCTCAAAGCCATTTAGTTCTCCTACAGACTTTACAAGTGTCTCAATGTTTTAATATCTCTTTGTGAAAAACTTTTGCCCTTTTCTTTATGAATAGGTCATTAATGTTTACAAAAAACTGGAAAAGGCTTCTTTTCAAGGGCCAGAACTGCCCACTTTTTCATTTCTGAGGTGCAAAGCTATGACTGGTCTATTGTGGAAAACAGCCTGCAAAGGCTTTGAAAATGCAAATAAAATAAAGTAAATCTATCCCTTTTTTGTTTATAGGAAGAGAGGAACAATACAAATTTGCAATTTTAAAAATTAAAAGGGCTATTTGATATTTTTTATGGCCAGGGCAGCTTCCAGAGGGAAATGGAGCCAAAGGAGAAATTTTAAAACATAATATAACTAAATCAAGGAAACAAAAAAGTTCCTTTTCAGTCACACAGAAGCCTTGTTGAAAGAGAAATACTTGTGGGACATGAGGAATGAAAAAAGTCAGCATGCAACTGCCCAGGCTTGCCCAATTTGTAGCTCCCACCTCATGGCAATTGCTAAGAGTGTTGTAAAAGAGCTTCTTTGTCTCTGGAGAAAGTATTGCTTTCAAAGACAAGAAAAATCCACAAGCAACCTCTCACTTTGACACACAGGTCATGACATTAAAAGAATAATGTGAAGAATCACAAACCACCAGTTTCAGTAAGGAAAGCAAATGTCTTGGTAGGAGGGAAGGAGAGATATTTATGTTATGATCTGCTAACTTTCTGTTTATATGTATCTAGTTCCTTCCTAAAAAAAAAAAAATCCGTCCAAAATAGGCACCTAAAAAAGTCCTTCAGGATGACCCAAAAGAGGTAAAATTCTTTAACTTTGTGAACAGTGTCAACAGTTTGCAAAGGGGGAGGCTATGACAACATAACTTCTGAAAGGATGTGGGATTATTTTGCCATCTTGTTGCACGTTTTGGTGCAGAGGGGAGATGCCAGCAGGACGAGTCAGTGCCGCAGCAATCCAGACACTGGAATGAGCACATTTCCTGGCGAGAGCTTGGGGAAGTTGGAGATCATGCAGCGAGCCTGCCAGAGGGAAGGGGACAGAGGCAGGAGGGCACCGTGCCAGCAGGGCCGGCACACGGTCCCTCCTCTGACACAGGGAGAGCTGACAGTTTTATGGATTTCATAATTTTGCCAGAATCAACTTTAGCAACCAGTTTTGCTTGAAACGCTGAGAAAATTGTGGTTCTGGCAAGACAAAACAGTATGGAATTTTCTTGTACCAGAGCTAAGGGGTGGCAAACTTACCATGATGGGCACATCCTTTAAGAAAACATTCTGAGCTACATCCCTTCCCCCTGCTGCCCCTGGAGATGGCACCAAACACAGCGGGGTTGTTTCCTCTGACCCCAGTTTGCTACACTATAATTAGGGAAAACTGCTGAAAAGTGATGATCAGCAGCAACTTCACTCTGAAAGAAACTGAAGGAAGCAGAAGTGAAACCCTTAATCCAGTAAAGCCCTCCAAACCAGAAGTGATTTTTTTAAGGAAAGGGGGAACCTGGCTTTTTAAAAATCTTTGAATATGTGAACTTCTCAGTTTAGCTTGTGAACTGGGTCTGAGCCTCACCTCATGAGTAAATGCACAGGTGTGGATTCACAGTTACAGCTAAAATACCCTCAGTGGCACTTCTCTCTGGAACTCCCCTATTACATGGGAACTCTGGCTCCAAGTGACTGTAGCATAAAAAAGAGATGAAGATATCTCAGGAGTGATGAGCAATTGGGTATTTCCAGAGCAGAAATCCCAAACGCAGCCAGGTTGCAAAACTTTGGTAAACTCTCGAATTCTATCAGGAAAAGCAGAAGGGGTGAGATTGACTAAAAAGGATGAGAGGAAACAGTTGAGAAGCAGCCATTCTGAGTTAATGTGGGAACAGCTGTAGCATATGACATAGACATAATGCAAAGATTTTCTTATTGTTCTTATTGCTGTTACTATTATGATTTGTAGGAATTAAATCCACCTCCTGTAGAAAAAGGCTATGAAACCACTTTGTCTTAGTCCTGACTCCTTTGAAAGGGAAATCAGAGAGCTCCAAACTCACCCTATGAATTTAGAGCTCCAATATCTTGCTTCAGCCAGCAGATATTTCTCAGTCAGAGTTGATTTTCCCAGCTGCAAATCTGAAGCATGAGAACCAAAAGAGGTGCCCTTGTTCCTGGTACCCACTGCAAAATTGATTAAAAATGCCAACAAGGTCTGTTACCTTCTCCAGTCAACCAGTAGAAGACCTCTGAACATTTCAAATTTAATGTCAGGGTAAATGATTTGATTGATCACCTATTAAATGGCTACCTAATTTGTATGGTTGCTTGGAATGGAAATTAAGTTCTCTTGCAGAAAAAGATACAATAAAAAATTTGATAAGTAGATATATTTGAATACTATGGAATCTTCAAATCAATCTGAAATCCAGATTTGATGCCAAACCAGATATCTGTGCATTCCTGGAAGTATTGTAGAAAAGGAAGTGAGGTGGGGTCAGGAAGCCATAGATTACTGAATCTGATCTGAATCTGCAGGAAAGATTTTTCTGAAGTCAATAGGAAATGATATCACAAAAGATCTGGAGAATATTTTGGGGACATTTTTTGTTGGTTTGGGGGATTTTGTGTGTGTTTTAAAGAAGAAAAAGAGTAAGTGAAAAGAAAAAAAGGAGCTTGGTTACCATGGCTTCAGGAAAGGGAATGGCTGAAAAATTTGATGTGAATTTTTGAGCAACAAGAAAGGACTCAAAAGGGAAATTTTAAAATATTCTACTTGACATCCTAAAAATCCCAGTAGAGTTACCTGTGAGTTTCAGCAGAAAAGAAAGAAGTATGTAGTAAACACAGCATTATCTAAGTATACTAGAAAACCCACAACATTTTTGAGAGCAGAGAGAGATTTCCAGCCTTCAATCAAGGAGACCAAACCTTGCTCACCATAGCTGGTGTCTATGAAGTATCTTAGCTAGTAGACAGGATCTCTCACAGCTTAGATACTGTGACAATTAGGCAAAAGTAAAATATAAAATATTGCTATAAATTTCTGTTGAATAAAAGAAGTCCCAGCTTTCTTGCTAACCCAGAGCAAAGGCCATCCATCTCCCTGTCATAGTGCCATACTTCTAAGGAAAGCCAGATGATATCATTAAGCTGTTTCCCACTTCTTCCTCATAGTAAGTTAATAAATAGAAATACAAGAATGATTTTAAAGAATTAAAGATACTTCCAGACTCTAAATGCACCTAGCTAAAAGCTGGTGTATTTGTTTGTTTTATGAATATAGCAGTATGGCCTGGCCAAAGCATCAAGACCTGATTTCTCTCCATGCTTATCTTTATGTTTGCGAATCACTGACATTTTTCAGCATTTTTGGTTTCCCAAATGTATTTCAGTGTTGGATGCTTACTCTCTAAATCAGTCTGAAAACTACAGGTGATGAACAGCATTCAGCCTCCCCAGGTATGTGGTGAAGTGCTCATCCTTTGATTTTTTCAAGATATGGGTTTGCAGGCTGCTACATAATCTCCTCCAGGCTCCCTTCCTCATAACAGCTTGGACCAGATTGTCCTTCAAGGTGCCTTCCAACCTGGGCTGTTGTATGATTTTATGATAAAACCACTGGAAACTGAAAGTTGTATCTTGTAGAAAAGGGCCTGAAAGGGGAATTTTAAAAAATGTTTATTCCTTCTGTCACGTAAGGAAAAATATCCAGTTTTGTCATATTATCTCTGGTAGCTTGTGTATTTCATCCATTTGTCTTCAATGTTGCTGCATATTATTTATTGTTACCTGCTGGGAGTGTGTCTCCATCACAGCTGTGGTCAGGGTTATAGGTGCCCTCAAAGCAAATTGCCCAATGGTTCCCATTTTCTGTGCTTTGGTTCACAGTAGTGCAGTCTGGATGACCTGAACCCCTTTTGGATGAAACTGAATCCTATTCATCCTGTAAATGGGGTGCAACTGAATCATATAAATCAGTGAAAAAGAACCAAATCAAAGGGAGGTTAACACACCAGGCTATGAAGCACAGCTGTTCAGCTGAAGCACAGAGTTAAAACTGCTGCTGCTTCAGCCAAAGGGGCCGGCAACATCTGGCAAAGTGATGGGGCAGTAACCCTGACTCATAACATCCAAAATCACTCCAGCATAATTCCCACAGTTTTCTTGTCAGCACCCATAATTCCCTTGTTCTTTGTAAATCAAAATAAATGATCGATGTCAAACATAAACAGAATATCAGGGTCTTTCAGCTGGCTAAAGAAGTGATGTTTGCTGGGGGGAGAGAGTCAGCATGATTTATCCTATTCTTTGTATGTTCTCTTTAAAGTTGCACCACTGTATTGAGTCCTGTTTTCTGAAAATGGGAAACAATGAGAAGAGACTTGCAAGAACACCACCAGCTTCCATCTGTGAATAATTTGATACTTGCTTTCGGCAAATTTCTAAGCGTTCCAGTTTAAATAGACTTTGTACCAGTATTCCCTTCTGCCTGCTTGTCACTGCAATGCTGCTGTGTTGAAATATTCACAGAACTGAGTATGAAATATCACAAATGCATTTGATCTGAGAAGTGGGGTTTTATGTGTGATTTTTTTATGTTTTTATGCACACTGTTCTCCTGCTTATAAGAAGACTGTTGGAAATGAAAAACTCTAACAAACAAATTTGGCAAAACCAGGTGATTTATTGCTTGGAGTCGGTCAGTTAGAAAAACTTTTCTGAATCTAAGTTACTCAAGGAAACAGCAGTTGCTCTCAGCTGCAGTGGAGGCTGGCTCCAATAGGTCTGGGGGTAGTCCATCATGACAGAAATAACATTAAAAATACTGTCTTCAGCTGTTTCTTGCTTTCTAATATATAAAGTTTATTACAATTTTATACATGACATGAAGGTCCTTCTAACTGGTCAGCAAGTCCAGTATGGATTTCGATGTAAAAGCTTTGGGTATCTTTCTTTGCAATGATAAAAGAGGACACAAATTTCTCTACAGTTTTAAACAAGAATCAAAGGTGAGCAGTTACTTAGAGTAAGAGCTAGAAGTTATTGAATATTCTTACATAAAGCATGTCCTTCAACCCTGTGCAACATGTTTTCCTAGCTTGGACACGTCAACCTCTTTCTGTCTTGTTTAATGAAAGATAAAAAGAACTTAAATGTATTACAACATCCAAATAATCAACAATTTCCAGTGCAGATATGGTTTTATCCAAAGGGAATATATTTTAGAATCAAGGCGACACCAGCTGATGATATTCAAACAATAATGAAGCAGCTAAGTCTGCCTCCAACTTGCTAACAAGGCTGTTCTGAGTTATGCTCTATGCCTTAGCAACTGTCAGATAAATAATCTTGCTCCTTTGTAAGAAAATGAACAGGCTGGTTCACTTTAATCCCCCACCATCCAAATATATTTAAACAGTAACATGATTAGGATAAGAATACGCTGCAATATGAGTTGGAAAAGTGCTAAGGCTCCGGAAGCACGCACTATAAATCAAGCATTTAATGATTTAAATAAAAAATTTCAAGCAGCTGTCCCTGGGAAACATCAGGAGAACAGACTGTGCAATGAAGCCTGATGAAAATTAATTTAGTAGGCAAACATTTTTATATCATGGACTTTATGGAAATTATAAAAATAAGGTGCTGAATTTTATAATGTACTTTTATGTTCTTATGCTAAAAATGCATTTTACAGACCCTACTTTTATTTAATAAGTAGAGTACAAACCCTGTTATTTCAGAAAAAAGTTGATTTGGGATTTTTTTTCTAAGTTGGGTGATCAAGTTATGCCTTTCTGTCATTGCCATAGATCTGTGGAAATGGTCCTAACACCTGCAGGAGCCATGAGCCGATGCAACACCCAGGGTTGTTCTGCGGAAAACCCAGCCTGTTTTAGGAAGGGAAGCACACTCCAGCTGAGGAACTGTCCTCTTAAAATTCCTCTTGAGCACCGCAGAAGCACAGACAGTGTGAACCCAGGGAGGCAGACTCTGCCATCCAGATTGTCTCTCCTGCCATCCTGCAGCTCCCTGTGCTGCTCCCTCCATGTCCCAGCACATGAGTTAGCTGCATGAGGAAGATCAGAGGAATAATCCCTGTTATAATTTCATTATTTATTTGCCAGTTTAATGTTAACCTGGCTCAGCTTCCTGAAGGGTTGAGGCAGGAACAGGACAAGGCAATTTGGGCTGGTAGAGCAGCATGGCTGAGTTATGGTGAATTAAAATGCTCATGATACTACAGCCTTAGTCTGGAAAGTAGAATGACTCAACAAAACATTTCAAACTGATTTCTAGATCTCTGCATGTAGAGTGGTATTATACACACATTACCCAAAAAAACCCAGAAAAAAAAGCAGCACACAGTGAGTAAGCATTTACTTTCCCACCTGACCTTGGAAGGTTAGTGGTGCTAAGAGGAATCTCTTGCTGACCTGAGTTCATACAGGGCAGTGATCTGCCCTACATGAAATGGTCTCAGTTCATAATGCAGCCCAGGGAGGGCAGGGTGGTGCACCACCAAAATCCATCCTGAGACTAAAGTTAGCTTCTCTGGGCCTCTCCACTGGGATTGATAAACCAGCTAAATCCTCCTTAAATCTCTCTTAAAACATATGATATTGAGAAAAACAAAAAAACAAAAGAAACAAAAAAAACCCCCAAAAAACAGAACCCACACATTAGAAAGCAGGTACATTATATATTTCTGTGTTAACTGCACATCAGACATTGTCAAACCCACAAGAGTTTTGCCAGACATGAATTATCTGATAATGCACTTTATTTTACCTGGAGAATTAGGATTTAGAAGGGGGTTAATTTAATCACTAAAACATAGATGATGATACAGTTCCCAGTACTTTGTGGTTTAACTGCAAATAAGTTTACTTTCCTGAAAGTTTTCTTATAATGGCAGATATTTTGCACCTTACATTTGTATTTGTGCTCAGAATAAGTGTTGTCTTGCATCCATTACAAAGAGAGGAAAGAAAATTAAAAAGGAGTGATTGGTGGAAAAGGATGTGGTTATACTCATCTGTAACTGCCTGTATGGAATCTGGAAGGAAGCAAAAGAGTTTAAAGAAGAGGCAAATAGCCCAGTCTGCACATGGGTAGGATATAGCTATTTTCACTCTGCCTTTACAAAGAGCTTTCTACATAACAAAGTGTAGTATTTGAAACAGTAGAGAGGTTATTATAACTGTGTGCATACTCAGAATGGAAGAAATAGGACCTGGGTTCATCCACCCGTAAACCTCAATGTCTCCTGGAGCTCTGAGATGCAGGTAGATGCTGACTTCCACATTGAGAAAATAAGTGCTGTAGGCAGTGATTGAGACTGTAATTAGAAAGCTCCTGTCGTAAGTGAAAATAGTTCTGCATCGATTTAAACAAATTTCTTAAGAATTGTATGTAAATTCATCCTTAAATTATTGTATCCTCTAACAGACATAAATACAAAAATCAAGTAATTTCCATTTTATTAGTACATTTTAAGTGTTCCACTCAAATGTATTTGGTGTGGATGCTAAAATCTTTGTAGTTGTGCAAGCAAGAATCATCAAGAATGAGAGGAAAGCAATAAAGGATCCAAAACCAAGAGAAAACAAAACCTACAGCTTAGAAACCTTTGTTCCAATTGAGCCTCTTTGTTTTTCCTCCAAAGTCATAGAGAAGCATAAAGATTATTGCTTTCATAATTTACGTTCTACAACTGTAATATCCTAAATTTTATGGAATAATAGCAAAATCTATGTTGAAAATAATTTAGAGGTTAAATTACAGTCTGTAAGATGTCTGTAACACCAACAGAAAATATTTTACTGACTCATTATTCACAAAAGCATGCATTCTACATTTGTGTGACTCATGGTCATGCTATCAGAGATTCAAGGCCAAAGTTCTAAAACAAGAGTGCATTTTGCTGTTTTTTTGTTTATCTGATATGAACATTTCGAGAAAATTTAAAGAAAAAGCAGGAGGTGAAAGGAATTACTGAAGTGCAGAGACTACTATCCTTACATTTGCCTGGATACACATTGTCAAAGAGCAACATAAATCAAGCAGAAGTAATGACAGCTTTGTTAACATTGCCTTACAAGAGTCTACATTTTGATTACTACACTGTCAAGTTTAAACCCTTAGTTAATTTAAATTTTCCATGACACTAATCCAGTGAAGCCCAGGTTGAGCAGTTTTAGGAACATTTCAGCCAAAAAAGTGGGGTTTTTTCTGAGCTGGAGGCTGAGGATACTGATAAAGAATCTGCTGTCTTTAGACGAGTTTCTGTGCATCGGCTGCAGCTTCATGGCTGGGTGGAGCCAGAGCATTTCACTTCTCTTTTTGGGGGGTTGAGCAGTTTAAACACCACTGCTCTGTAAACATGTGATAAAATATGACAAATTGTGGTAACTCAGGCAGGACCTCTCCCATTAATGAGGAAGTGGTGGTAAGTGTGATATTTTGCAATATAGAAGATGTCTGTGAAAAGGGAGGAATTCTTCTCTGTGTCTGCTGGAGACCGATTCAAAGCTGTGGACTAAAATAAAGCAATGGAAGGTCAGGTTAGATGCTAGAAGAATATTTTCAATGGTAGTGATGGTGAGGCCTGGAGCAGGTTCTTTTGGAAGCCATGGAATCTCATTTACTGGAGGATTGTAGGAAGGGATTACACAAACATTCCCCATGAGTGATTCAGGACTGGCTGCATCTGCCTGGAGGAGGGTTATGAACTACAAGATCAGCCAAAGTCTGTTCCAGTTCTACCTTCCAATTCCTTATCAATCTTGATAGAAGTTTCTGTTGGATTTGGTAAAAGTACTTCTATCTCTCTCCTGAGACTGAAATCCTCTTTGTGATTAAACCTTGCACTTCTTAACATCATTGAAATAGCTATTGGGCACCTTTCTCCCCTCTTGATAATATTTCAATTACAAAGGTTTCTTAAAACTTGAGCAGTGAACTCCTGACAGAGCTTAAGGTGATAAAAAAATAGCACTCACAAAAATCTCATTAGAAAAGTCATACAAGCCAAGGACATATTTAGCCATTGGCCTGAAAAGTGGTTCACCTGAAAGAATACTGTGTTCTTCAAACATTTAATAGTTTCAATTTTTTTCATGATGATGGAATTTAATTGCTCAGATTCTCAAAGTGTTAGTTGGGATAACTTGGTTGCATATACCAGGTAGATGGACACTTCCTATGGCACTGTGCCTTACACACTGGCATGATGCAGACTGATCCAAGGACACATTTCAAAATAATTTTTCTCAATGAAATTGGAAGTGCAAAGGTACTGAAATACCTGCTCTGCCTCGGAACTTGTTTGGTAAGAATTTGTGGTTCAGAGCACGGAACAAGAAGCACCATGTTCTCCCTAGATATTCTGCTGCAAATATTGAGGTGGTTGCTGCTAACAGGAGCAAGTGAAGGCTCATGAGGATGCCAAGAGTGCCAGAGTTGCCAGCCAGCCTAAAAGAAGAATCCACGGCACTAGGAACCCACTCAGGAAAAAAAATAATCTCTAAGGGAAACTAATGTTTTGGATCTTAAGGACTAAGCATTGTTCACATTATAGCCAGCTCACATAAAACCTGTTGAAAAATAAGATAATTCTAAGCAATGCACAGACATTTAGGGCAAATGCTCAGAATATAGGATGTTTATAGAATTGCACAAAGTTTCATAAAAGTGAAGATATCAACTGATCTTTAGTCTGCTCTTTCTGAGCAGGTAAGGGATTTGGCTTCCTTTCATCTCTCAGGATCTACAAGAGCACTCTTAGTTCCCCTCTAAGTATCAATAATCCTATTTTAATGACAGAAGGCTAGAGAACAGGAAGAGGAAGAGATCATAGCCATATTTCATGTGGCAAATCTGTGGCACATCAAGGAACAGATGTAGGGTAGAGTTAAAGTGACAATATTTTTCAGGAACAAAATCACTTTCTAAATAATCTCTATTTTCTTAGGTTTTTTTTTTTTTTTTTTCCTTTAAATGCTCAGTTCTTTCAATACTTCTATGCTTCATTTCCAGCTACAATTATTGACTAAAACCATCAGCAATTAACAACAACAACACTCATTGCCTGGGTTTTATTTCACCTGAAGGGACAGTCACATGAGACGCAGTACATACATATACAGGGAGAGCTAATTCCTGAGAACTCTCCTGTGAAAACTTGAATGTCTAATTACACAGAAATGGTGAAAGATTAAACATCTTGAACAGGGTCCCACAGGTGATCTGTAGGAGAGTGAGGAATCCATCAAAGACCCACTGGATCCCTGCCCAGTGCTCTCATCACCAGCCCATTTCTCCCTCCATGTTTACCTGCTGTTAAGCAAAACTAAGGATCACATGGACTGCTAAGAAATTTTTGGCTGCTTGAGATGTTGCAAGACAATTCAAACATATGCTATGCAATATTACCTGGAAGTACTGAGAGTCAGTCTTTATTTTTCAGCAATCTCCACAAGAAGCTTGAAGAAGGAGCAGAGTCTCTGTGATCTGTGCAGGTACAAAATAGCCTGGCACAATTTGGACTTCAAAGAACTTTGCCTTTAGAGATAAAAAAAAAAAAAAAGACAACAATACAGTAATAAGTTTTACTGAACAGTTTTTTACCTACTTTTAGAAGGTATGCTCAATCAGCTGTCACAAGATCTGTCTGGCTGCCCAGATTTGGTGGCTTGAAGGGCTCAAAGGCAGTTCTAGAACCATCATCTAAGCAGAAGGAAGAGCATAGTGATATACTGTCAAGGAAACTGGAGGGAAGAATTGCATTGCATCCACTTTTGAAGCTCCTCTAAGAGCTGTGCAAGGTGGTGTGAGGAATAAAGCTAAACTGTCACATGAAGACAAGCAAAGGAAATTTAGCTGGAGGGAGGATGATTCATATTGCTACAGGAACTGTCAGTAGGAGACAGATTTTTCTTATTCTCCAGATTGTCTGTAAGATTTTGGGACAGAACCTGTTAAAGACTTCACAGCTTCCAGACCTCAATACCTGTGGTGTAAGGCTTATTTCTTAAGAAATCTGAAAAAAAGGGAAATTTGTGAAACTGCCTTTCTGCAATCAGTGACTGTTAAGTCTGGGCCTGTTTCTGTTTTTAGTGTTCCCATTGAAGGGAGAAAGGAAAAAATACCTCAAGACTGAGTTCCAAAACTCTGGCCAGTTCTGATTCAGTCCTTTACTTTCATTTTTTGGCCTGGATACAGCCCCAAGCACAAGTGTTATGATATGAACAGAAATGCAACAGTTCTAGTACATGGCATTTTTCAATAGCTTGTTTAAAAAAAACCAAACAAATAAACAAAAAGCCAAACCAAAGAATTTTTCATTTAACTGAAGAGTCAAGTTATCCTCAATCGTCTGCATAGAAAATAAAATGGAAATTTAGCTCTGAAACTGATAATACTGACTTTTGCTCTATCACTGTCAGGAATGCCATGCTCAGAAATGAAACTCTGCCTCTCCCAGCTCACAGCTCAGGGAAGGGCACAGATGTGCTCCACTTGCCCTGTGATGGCAACAACAGAGTTCTGCTGCTGAGGGGAGCAGGAAGGACTGGATTTCTCTCTTGGGCTACTCTTCCCATCCCTTCTGTGCACCTGTTGAAATAACACTGGGATCCATGCAGCTTTATGCAGTCTTTATTGACATTGTATCATCCACACAGAGAAGATTCAGTTCCTGACTCACACCAGCTCTCCATCAGTATTTTTGGCCTCAAATGAATTTGTTTCAGTGACCAAAATGGTTTAGTCAGCTCTGTTTCCTCCTGCTCCTTCATCCCATTGCCAAAGCCTGACTGCTCATCCTTCTTCCCATGACTCCCTCAGCAGAGCCCATTCAGTCATTTCTTTGGCCACTCAGTGAACAAGATCAGGGGATTGATCAGCGTTAAAAACAAAAAAAAATACAAAATTTGCTGGCTTGTTTCTTACCCAGATCGATTGCCCAGTGTGTTCACAGTGCAGCACACAATATGAGACCCTCCATGCTGGATCAGAGCACTGGTCCCTTTGGTCTGGTGTCCTGCCCCAGCAGCAGGGCAGACACAGCAGATGTTATCCAAGGAAGGATGTTAGGGCAGGGCAAGCATCCAGGAATGCTCTCCCAGCCTCCCGTGACTTGTGGCTCCGACATGTCTTTAAAGAAAGTTAATGCTTTTATATTTAATATTAATTGATGGATTTTTCTTTTTTTTATGTTTCTGATTGTTTTAGATTTTTTTTAGTCAAAGGAAATGTTAGCGACCCATATTGACTGTGGAACACAGCAGAACTGTATTCCATGCAGTCAGTGAAGGGCCTTTTGTTGTTTGCCCTGGGAGTAGTACCCAGTATTTTAATTTTGTGCCCTTTGATTTTTATACTGGAAGAAGTAAAGAACAGCTGTATACCCTAGTCACCTTTCTTGTTCCACTGCCTATTTTACAGATCATTGTTGTAGCTATCTCATTCAGCTCTTTCCCAGCCTCAAGAGGTCTTAAAACACCCTTTAGGGTGTTGCTTTGTATCTATAGACAGCAGAGGCAGTAATGCAATGTAGGTATAGATGTGCACACCAGGGATCCTGGTGGCTTAAACTGGGGACAGAAATGGTCATGTAAGAAGCCATTAATTAATAAGAAATGTGCATCTGGATAGACAGTCTTGTCTGATGAGCATAATTTCTGCTTCCTCTACCACTGCTTGCCAATGTCAACCAATGCCTTCACAGCTTTCCAGTTTTCTAAGTACATAAAGAATTCAAATGAAAGATTTAATACATTTCCTTTCATTCTCCCATTGCTCAGTCCTCACTTGCCTTCTCTTTAATTTTCCCTCATTTGCAAAATGCAAATATTTTTTAAAGACTCTATTGCGGCTGGTTGAAATGTTTCCTAAAATTCAATGTTCAGTGCTGCTTTTTATTGCTCTGAATATAAAATCTCCTCCACCTTCCTTTGTCTTGTTAACTGTAGATCTCCCAGTATTTCTTGCTTCCCATTTGTTTTTATTTCTTAAAAGCCTCAAAGCTAATCTTTATGATCTAACCTGCCCTTTGTCACTCTTTGCCTCTACTTACAATAGGATTTTGCCTGCAGGCTCTTGCCAAATGTGTTTCTTAGACATATTTTCCCATGTCAGGGTGTCAGAGTCAAAATTATGCTACTCATTACCTGCTGTCCTAAACACATGTCCTCCAATATTGAGATACTTTTATTTTCTTGAGTCCTTCACTTGACAAATCCCAAAATCCATGAGAAAGCCAACATTTCTTGCTGCCCTGCCTGCACCATGCTCACCTGATTGCGTGGGCTGAGCTGGCATTAAAGGATTGTCTCCTTTCATGTCTCACCAGGCTGGTATTTACCTCAGCATCAGCCTGGGAGACACCAAACCCTGGGTTGTGTGTTCGGAACAAGCGCAGTTATTCGAGACCCTGCAGCTTCTCAGTGCACTTTGGAGGCAGGGAAAGCAATGCATTCCCTTAGGGAAAATGCTTCCAGTAGGGCTTTTCTGGGTGCAAAACACCACCAAAGGGTCAGGACTGACATGGATTGATTTGAAATACATCTTCTCTTCCCTGAGTGAAAGAAGAAACATAGAGGATGTTTCTTAAAATGTCTTTTCCTGCTCTTTTTAAGGGATCCTTGCCATATTCAATCTGTCAGTGGGAGAAAGAAGAATGAGAATCTTTCTAAACAATTCTCTGAAGAAGCTGATTTCTATTGTGTGCCATTGTGTCAAATGCAAGCCGTATGCAAGCATGGATCAATTATGGAGTACGGCCCAGAAATTGTACCCAGCTTCATGCAGCAGTCCCTGTTCTTAATAGAGTAAACCAGATGGCAGAGAAATACACAGAGAGAAATTTTCAATGTGGGAAAAAAGGTTTTCTTTCATTACTATTTTTTGATAACAATTACTTTCTTTTGTTTTTTGGTTTTTCTTAAGCTTCATCTTGGAATGTTTTGTGGAAATACCCACGTGTTGGTGTGCAAATTAAGGTTTTATCACTGTGCATTAGGACAGAGAGCATACAGGCAGAGCCTCTCTCAGCTTTGGAAGGGTTGTGGATGCAGCTTCTCTTTGAGATGTTTTCCTTTGCAAGGTTTCTTCTTTCATCTTCCTTAGATTATGTGCTGTGATCACATCACGTCCTCAGTTTAAACTACGATACACTGTGACCCCAAATCAGGGCCAGAGGAGCTCTGAACCAGGTCTCACTGGAAGGGAAGCTTCAGTGGCATCTCACTCCATTCCCTTCCCACCACCTTCCCTGACAGCACCCGTCTTCTTTCTTTCTTATTGTGAAAAGGGGAAGAGTGCTCTTTCTCTACAAGAAAATAGAGGATCTAAATGTATTTTTCCACACATGCATGGCTACTACCAATAGGCAAGACAAATACATCCTGTCTTGCTTTCTCCTAGTGTCTGTGTAAACATCTCACAGTCACCTGAGCCACCCACATTCCTTTTGTTGCCCTTAGCTTCTATTAAATGGCCTTTACTGTAGCAGGCAAAATATTTACCCTATTTCTTTCTGCCGACTCAATTGCTGCCTTTCTCCTGGTCTGTCCCCAGGACCCGGAGCCTTGCATGACAGCACTGCCTTCTGCTTCCCTTACTTTGAGCACTACCAGCTGAGATTTAAAAGTGGGCAATTCAAATTATCAGTCGGACAAAACAGGCTCCTTTTAGCTCCTTTAAAAGCTTTTTAGCTCTTGTCTCAGAGCTTTTCTTGCTTTTATTTCACAGTGCCTTTAAAAGCAGGACTGACAGAAAAGATTAAGTTGCTTCTGGCTGCACTGGATAGAAGCAGATTAGCGCAGCTGGATCCAACCCTGGGAAGCCCAGCCTGGGTATGGATGTTAGCACAACCCCGGCAATGTATAAGCAAGAGTCGTTTGTGTTGGTCTTTTTCAGGATGATGAGTTTGTGATTAACTCTTTTGTGTGGAGCTTGCCTGTGTAGGAAGCTGGTACGCAGCAGGATGCTGATGAAAAATCTTCCGAGGTGTCAGCCCTCCCTCTCACCATGCATAGCTCTGCAGCCACTCCGCTGGCTACAGCAGGGATTTTGTTTGCCCTCTATCACCTTTTTTCCTGGGAGCAGGATGGCTGGGGAAGAAAGGAAATCTTCCATCTGAGAAAAGTTTAGTACAGCCTGCTTGGCCGATGCTAAGGAGTAGGTCCAATCTTGCATAGTGGATTTGCACATCCAGGTTGCAGGAAAGCAATTAAACTCCACAACAAATGCAAAAGAGATGTTACTGGGCAAATGGTAGGCTGTTTTCTTGGTCGTTTATTCATCTTTAGGTATGAATGTTTGGGGTTTCAGCGTGGGCTTATTCATCTAAAATGACTGAATAAATACCTAGATATCAAATCAAAATGCATCTGTTTTGTGGGACAGCTATAAATTAAAATTATGATGTTCAAGAGGAATCCAGGAGACTCCAAATTCAGCAAGCTATCTTAGTCAAGCTGGTAGCATCTTTCATGCTTTAATAGAGCACAGTAGATCCTGCAGGATGCCCGTTCTCCCTTGCAAGGGGCTGGCTGCAGGAGCTGCAGCGAAGGGCAGGAGAGGGCAGCAGATGCACCAAGTCCACGTGTGCTACGTGTGGTCCCTGCTCCTGCTCGTGTTCAGGATTCCCGAGGGTGGGAGGACTGACCCTCCAACCTTTCCATTCCCCCAGTCTGCCGCTAGCTGACTTGAGATAACATTATTTGCCAACCTCAAAGAAGTGTGGCGAGGATAAAAGCCCTTGAAAGGGCTTGACACAGCGCTGCTGAGAGCAATGAGAGGTTTCCTTCCTGGTTAGAATGGGCCATTCAGAGCGAATCTTTGCTAACAAAGTGTATCTGCTGGGTGAGCTCAAAGCCAGAGAGAATTAACATCGATATAGCTATTCCAGGGTTCACATCTGAATCTCAACCAATATACTAAGATGCCTTTTTTTTTTTTTTACCTGGCATTAGTCCAGGACATATTTACACATAACAGTTTTGAAATCACACACACCCCTAGGCTGCATGAAATATTTCAATACAGCATAATTTTTCAGAGACAGTAAAGCAGACCATCTCAGATACATACCTACAATGAACACACAATATCCCGTCGCTTCTGCCTCCCTTGTCTAATGACACATTTTCTCTATTTCCATCACATCTCCTTCCATAACAAGGTGAAGGAATGAAACTAAACACTGCTGACTTAACAGTAAATTGAGCAGGAAAGATTCTACACTGGACTGGGGGAAGCAATCACTCATTTTGCAGGCTTAGTGCCAACAGCAGTACCTTGCAGCTCCAATTATCTGATATTTTAGTGATTACACTTAGCTAAGGAGGGATAATTGAAGCAATTTTCAGGATCTTCACGAGACAAGCCAGAGGCATGACCTTATCTTAGATAACAGAAAATGAGATTCAAATGAGCTTTTTTTCTTTTTTTTTTCTTTTTCCCAACAGTGAGCAGGCTTAATTACAGGAGAAAATTAGCAAAGGCAGTGGTATCTCTTCCAACCTTCAAGTCTTCAGATGGTGTCTGGTGACTGACTAGGGGACATATCTTAGCTAAGCACAAATTTAGGGACTTCATACAATTGCCTTGGAGCACTGTGTAATGGATTTCGAATGAGGGAATTCTGGAGCGTAAGGATAACTGTAAATATCTGATTTTATTTGTTAGTTTTTGAACTTTTGCTGACTAGAGAATGTTCTGCTTGGTATCATCAGCATGAAATGAATGTCCGTACAAATGATAAGGCTGATTTCATCAGACCCTGCAGGGGAATGGGGGAATCGAGGGGGTTTATCTGCCTGAACCTGAGATGCCCCAGGGTGAACTGCTGGCACCATCAGCTGTTCCAGGGCAACTGAACGTGCTGTAGCTCTCCAGCTCTGAAAAACAGAGTATTTCATGACTCCAGAGATCAACAGTCTGTCAACCAAATCAAGGGTCTAAATGGTGCTCACAAAAACTTCTGCCTTCCTGGCTCAAAAGACAGGCAGGAAAACATCAGTGATGTTCCTCACTTGCAATGGACACTGTCTTATTTCTGCTCAGAACAAGAGCTGTGAAGAGATCACTCAAGATTTCTCAAGATTTTGGCTGTTGCCACAATAATCACACTTAGGAAAAAAGCTACACTGTGACTTTACCCCCTACCCCTGGCAAATCAGCAACTTACAGTGCATGTTATATTTTATATTGCTTTGGCCATTTGGCTATAGCTCACACATAGCTTTTCCCCTTAAGTCTATAATATTACAAAAAAAGCAACTAGGATACAAAAGTGGGGCTTTTAGTTTGGTTTGGTTTGTTTGTTTGTTTGTTTGTTTGTTTTGTGGGTTTGTTTTGTTTTGGTTTTTTTTCTGTGAGAGCAAGCCCTAGGAAAATGAACAATCAACAGAAACACTACTTTTACTTGTGTTACACATCCCTACATATGCAAGAAAAAAGGTCTGTTAGTTGATTCGTCTTAGACTAATGCAGCTGCTCATTATTTTCGTGTAAAGTAGAGCACAGCAGTTCATAAAATATGGCAAAGAATATACATATATTAATTTAGAAGTAGTTTAAAGAGTACCTGTAAAAAGTTCAAAAGCTTGTTTGCAAGATTTTGGCCTTGAGAGGTATAGATTTCCAGGACCAGAGAAAAAAATATATTAGTTGCTTACATCTATTTTCTCACTTTAAATTAAACTGTCAGCATTTTACTGGCAGCATTTGGAAACACTATTGTTTTGGTGGAAATGTCGCATACCTAATCATTCTATGGGGAGAAGCAGTAGACTGCTTTAGTTAAAAAGTATGTAAGGAATAAAATTACAAAGGCATAAATGAGGACTTCCAGCCCAAAGGGATGCAATGTTGGGCATACAGTGTCAGATTGGCCCGTGTGGGTGGGGTAGCTTGGCTGTCTGTTTGTTTCCTATCAGCTCACAAGTCTGTTCCCACAAGTGGGGGCTGCACAGGCAGCTCAGCTCACGGGAGGCAGTGGGTGCACAGCCCAGCTTCATGCCAATGGGAAAAGGGGCAAGGGAAGAGGATTTCCTCAATAGACAAGGAAACAAACTCAGACAAGGCCATAGGCATCCCTGGCAGAAGTCAGGAGGTTGGTGCCACTGTTCATAAATCCAAGAGGAAGAGTTCCCAGAGATACAATTCAAGAACTCCTTTGCCAGATCATTGTGGCTTCATCTTCCCTTAATACAGACTCAAGGTGTTCAAAACAGTGGGTGAGAGTTGGATGACAGAGGTCTTGTAGGTAACCCTCTCTCTAACCACCAACCATGAAACTTTCATGGCCACGTGTCTCCAAAGAAGAAGAGCTAAGCAATTTTTTTAAGGAAAAAGCTGAATGTGAAACATTTTAGGTCGTGTAGAGAAATCGGGAGAGCCCAGCACATGCAGGGAGTACCTGTGAGAGCAGGGTGCCTCTAGTCCTTGCTGTAATGCCTGGGGTCTGGTTTCCAGCTCTGATATATTGCATCACCACACAGCATGATGGCCTGTCTGGCTCTCCTCTTACCTCCAGATTCACATGTGTCTCCTCATGTAAACAAGGAGTGATCTGGGAGTTACTCCCCATTTAGTTTCATTTGGGCAACATGAGAATCTGGTCCTAAAGACTCCTCATCCTGCAGAGTTAAGGAAAAAACATGTGTCTCACCACTTCTAAATGCCAGCCATTTTAGATGTGGTAACCTTTTCATTTCTGCCCATTTCTACTTATCAACACCATTCCCACCTCTTCCCACTGTACCAAACTGGAGGAGACAAAACATCCTTCTGGACTAATCCCAACTACAGACTTCATTTAAAGTTCCTCAAGTCTAGCTACAGCCATACTGAAGGGGTTTCAGAAAAATAGCACAGGCCACTACTCTTAGTCCATAAGCCTCTCCATGTTTTCTTTCTCTGAAATCTCAAGAGGATTCCCATCTTACCTAAATTAACCTCTCCTATAGATTTCCCAAAATAGAACATCTCAAATACTCTTTGTAACTTGTTTCCACATAGAGATCAAACTGTAAACCAGCAAAGACTAAGACAAAGATATTTTTCATAGTCAGCATACAGTAAGACTCTCACAGAAAAAGATATTTGCTCATTTCTGAGACTGTCTTTTTAATGGCCTTTATTAAGAAGCCCTTATTTACTGAGAAGCTTTGAGACCTTATTTAATTTATAGATCTTGCATAGAACAGTAGCAGTGCCTCGGGCTGTGAAATGCCACTTTGTTGCTTTTCCCCACTGCTGCCCAGAGCATGAATGCTCCTGATGGTGCCTATTTGGCTTGAGCATGTCAGACACGGACCAGACAGGATGCTGAAGAAAGAAACTGGTGTCCTTCATTTTCGAGGCCTGGCTCATTACAGAGGGTGATGAATTTGCCCTGTTTATAAATTCAGCAGCTATCACTTACAGCCATACGTGACATGAGCTTGAGGAGATGCGAGCAGAGCTAAAATGATCTTCCAGGCAGTTGATGTCTCAGGAAAAATATTGCGTGGAAAGCTTAGAAGCCCAGATTATGCATACACTGTAAATGGCATGAGTGCAAACAGCATCCTGCTTGTTAAGCTCTTTTACACACTGGAGCCATTTGGACCAGTTAAAATATCAAGCAAAGATTGCTGCAAGGGAGGAGCAGGTCAGATGTGAATATTGATCTCTGAGGCAGCACATTCCCCAGTGTGGGTCTGTGCAGCCTCTGTGGTGGGTCCCAGTGCACAGCATGGACTGATTTCTGCCAGAGCAGCTGCTCTGAAAGCCTCAGCCTCGTCTGCAGTTGGTGGGAGACAAAGATGTGGTACAAGAAGGCAGCAGCCCAGCTATTCACAGGTAAAACTGGAAACACTTCTGGCACCAATTAGGCACTTCATTATTTGGACATCTGTAAGCACCTCTGTAGGAAATGAGTCACTGACTCACCTGCTCTCAAGACTCACCACTTAGAGGTGACCAAAGCAAGATATCCTTCAGAAAGGCAGTTCTCTTTCCAGGGGTCAAGTCAATGCCATGGCTGAGGCTGGCTAGGACCAAGCCACCCAGCAGAATGTTGCCACTAATGACCACTGTGATGGCTGGCCCTCTGCAGAGAGCAGTGAGGATCTTCAGAGCTGACAGAGATAAGGCACAACTCATTGGCATTCCCAACACCTGGATTAAAAATCAAGCATGACCAAAAATTCATATCAGAGAACCAGCCTGGTGAAAGCCAAGAAAAGCCAGGTTGCTCATTAGCAGGGTTTACTACCTTGTGAGAAATCATTTACATGCAGCTAGGGCAGCTTTGCCCTCCTGAGTTTTGCCAAATGCCAGAGATAGCTGCTTGTGCTGGCCCCACACCACCCCATGGTGTCACATCTGGAACCACTCAGGGCTCCCAGGCAAACACCATCCTCGGGTTCAGCTCCAGAGCAGAGCAAGTTCCACCTTCCCCAGGAAGGTGCTTGGGCAGAGACTCCCCTGGCCTGACATCTCCCTCCTCCCCCTCACAGCTGCAGGAAGCACGTGGGCTTTGCAGACCCCGAGGGAACATAACAGGAATTGCTTAGGAAATATTGGCCACTGTGCTTTCTGTCCTCATACTTTCATCAGCTGGCACGCCATGGTTAAAGCTTTGGGTCTGGACAGGATGAACCCCTCACCTTCGAACTCCTGTGATGTTCAGATTGTGGGCTCAGATTCACTCCCACTGTGAATTATGATAACCTCATTTCCCTTCCCTAATGCCGTTCTTCTGGTATAGGGCTGCAAGGAGAAACAAGCTCCACCTACACCTTCCCTGACACTGGTCTGGGTGTGCTACTGAGGGGTGGTACAAAGACTCTGGATTAATGGTCTGGGTCTCCTCCATCCCAGTGATCCCTCCTGCAGAGCAGTTCCTGGCTCTCTTATGAGATCGGATTCTGCAGAATGTGGAAGGCTGGGTGTCCCATATGAACTATCCTGTTTTCCATTTCTGCTGCCTTTCTGCACTGACACCCTTTACAGCTGTCCTGCAGAACCTGACTAGACTAACCTTCAAAAGAATTACTACTGCTGCTAAAGAAAGAGTATCTCAGAGAATATAGGTTAAGGTTTAAACCACAGACAGATATTGCCTGTGGATTTCCCCAGCACTCAGGTGGAGGCCCAAAATGGGAATAGATTATACATATTTCCAGACAGCAGCAGCTCTTACTCAGTTGGTCTCTGGTTTCTGGCACTACAGCGCTCAGCTGAGTTCAGCTGTGCATTTCTCCCTCTGAGATGTACAGTCGGTTTTAAACACAACCCTGTAGATATTTTGTTTCCTTCCTTCCCTTGCACCTCACAATGAAGCATGTTCTGTTGATGGGGGGAAAACTCTGTTGTGTGAAGCCACATGGGACCCTTGGGTGTGCTCTTGACATGGTGGCCAAATGGCATTTACATTATTTCACTTAACTTTTTAAGGAGTTTTCCAGGTAGATTCTTTTAGTAAGGTAAATAAAACAGGATATTTTTTGTTGTGAGCTATTGTCCTGTATTATTAGAGGTTTTTCTCAGTGTTCCTGATCTGCTGTCTGCATTAGTCTGTTCTCATACACTGAAGTTATAGTTTGAGTCTACAGGTTCCCTTTTCCATAGAAATGTCTATTCCTCACTTTAGGGTGTGTATCTCTAATGTTTGCCTCTCTCTCAGCATGGAATACCATAGAGGTGATGCTATTTCTGCTGCCATTAGAGGTTTACCTTTCTGTTCCTCTTGGCCTTCAAAGTGACCCAGCCTTCTGAAGTTAGGAGGCAGATGTCAGTCCCAGGATATCTGTTCCCTTGTGGTAGAGACACCCACAAATGTAATCAGCTCTACAAGGGGTCATCAAGCTCCTCCCAGAAGAGACAACTTCTCACTGGCAGGAACAGGCTCCACTGTAGGCAGCCAACATCATCATCAGGGGCTGGGTCCCTGCCTGTGCCTGCCAGAGCCAGCACAAACACTGAACACCACTTGAAAATAAATCACAAGGATGGTTGAGCACATAGACTGCACACACACCCACTCCATCTTCCCTTGGCTGATGATGTTCACTCACATGAAGATCTGCTGGAGGCTCACTGGAGGTTTCCTGGGAGTCTGAGACCACGTCCTCCATGCTGATGGCCTAACATCCAATAGCAGACTTCATCAAACCAGATTTTCCTGCAACTTTTGCAGTTAGGTTTTCCAGCTGAAGAAGCCTCACAGATATCATAGTTTTGAGATAAGGAAAGAAGAGTGGGAGGCTGAGCTGCCATCACAGGAAATGCTTCCAGCTGAGCTCAAAGAAGTCATCTAGCCCATTCTTTTGTGCAAATGTAACTTCAAGGATGCACTTTCTCACATATATTCCTCCTTTCTGGAAAAGGTCCCCTCCTTTTTCCCCAAGCATTTTCTTCCAATTCTTCATTATCCTCACTGCTAGAAAACCACTGCTGCTGTCAAGTTGAATGTTTAATTTCATTACTTCCTGTCAGCTCAGATGTTTCTGGAAAAAAAGATAGTTTCTTCAGTTCCTTTCTTTCATAGGTACACTGCCATTATGTCTGTACCAGGAACATCACTCAACATGGTTATTCATATTTCACATGAACAGTGCAAGTTGCTGCATATTATTATATAGCAAAATAACTAGATAAGCACATTATATTGGCTGTGACATTTTTTTATTGTTCTGATAACAAAATAATTGGTTTTGCAATTCAGGCTTTCTCTATGATTATTACTTGTTATTGAATAGAGGTTTATTATTATTATTATTATTATTACTATTATTATTACTATTATTATTATTAATTCACCCATACCATGTCTACTAGTTCTTCACCTGGAAACTAACAGTCTAATGGAAAAACACATTTCAGGGACTGTCTGGAAGAACCACAACTTTGGGGAGCGTTCCTTTCATTCTATTTTCATTTCTCATAAGCTCTGAAAAGTCATAACAGGAAATAAATGTAAAGTTATCTCAGGAAGCCTTTTAATCCATCCTTCTGCTCCAGGGCTCAATTTGAACTGAGAATTTATAAGAGATAATGGAAGGAAGCCTAGGGAATTACTTTCTCCCTGAGTCACCTGAATTTACTTTTTCTAAAGGATTCCAGTGCTTTGCTCTAGTTTACCTTACAAAAGCCATTTTTCTGTCTAGAAACACAAAAATTATGCTCTTCCTTCCATTAAATTAGTTCTTTGTTACTGCAAACCCCATTGTACAACTAATATTCTGTCAAGACTATGAAAACATGCAGGTCTTACACAGCAACAACCCTGAGTGACACCACCACGTTGTTAGGAGACCAGAGATCTTTAGAAAATTTCATGTGAGGGGTCTCCAGCTCATGTTCCTGAATTTACATACCAAACACTTCTGCCCAGTACAACTGATAGGAGTTATTATACACCTTCCCTGCATCAATGTATTGGCCTAAGAAAAAAAGAAGAGAGGAGCTAGGCAGACATCTGAATGTCTTCTGAAATAAGATAATAATGGAAGTCACTGAAACCCAGTATCCAGGAGTAATATGGAAAAATGGAAAAGACAGAGTGAGGGTAAGAAATATGATTCAGGATGTGATATGACCCTGTGTGAGGAAAGGTGATGTACAGTAAAAAGCTTGACCCATTAAAGAGATGATTTAGAGTATCAGTCTTCACAGCCACGGTGAAGCATCTTCTTTAGGATGTGTCAAGTAACTCTCTGCATCTCCTGATTGCACTGACTGGATGTGTTGGGGGTGAGTGTGATCCAGTGAGGTACAGGTGTTCGAACTGTAGTCACAGGAAACTCAGTCATGTTCATATACAGAACTGTACCTATAAAAAGGGTTTCCTTAGGTTTCATTTCTATAAAATGGCCTTGTGAAATAGTGAGAGTAAAAAATCCCCCGGGAGAAAACAAAACTTATGCCTACAACAGACTTTGCAACCTAGGAGGTATTGGCTGATTGCCAGGAGGCTCAAAACATTCATCATAGATGGGAAAAAGTTCCTTCTGTTTCCAGTACTTGACCACAGATTGTCCATGGCTGATTTCCTCAGGCCCTTCTGGGGCTCATGGGGTCCCTGTCCCCAGCCACTTTTCACCAAACCTCTCACACACAGGGCAGAGAAAACACACTCAACTCTGGGATGCACACATGATCCTGCAAGGATTTCAGTCTTTTTCCTGATCTTTTCATGTCCCTATTTGAGATTTGAGAGGAAACAAAGAAAATATTCTGTGCTTCCAGCAGACGAGAAAGGAAAAAGATATGGTACAAAGGTGTGAGACAGAAAACTTCTCTGTTGTTTGCAAGTGAACCAGTTAATCTGGTAAAAAAAATTTCTCCTTCCTAACCTTATCTCTCATCACAAACAATTGAACTGTCGTTATTACTCTCCTGTAATTTATAACACTCTTTAAAATTTTTTAATCCATCTGTTCCTGTAGGGATTATAAGGCAAGCAAACTGATTATCACCTTGCCAACACTTACCATCAGGTGGCTGTGACTGTTTAGATTGCTGTCCAAAGACAACAAGAAGTACCTTAACAGAGAACAAAAGGTATTGTTTTAAAAAACAACAGTTACCATTAAACCCTCATGATATAGATCAGATAAATCCAGTGATACTGTAGAGATCATGACCTCTGGGTTCACCACCAGGCTCATTGCAATTTTATCTTATCATCACGGTATAACCTAATAAATCAGTGTGTACACAAAAACACACCAGTTAGCATTGCCTTTCCAAAGGCTGCTTTGCAGCGTTGATTGCTTTGACTGCACCTTCCCTGAATTGGACATTCAGAAGTTGGGATTTTAAAGAACCCTGGGATGAAGAGGGTTTCTGCATATGAGTTTCACCAGCTGTGTTAACAAACAGGAGGCAAAACAGATGGGTGACATAAACATAGAGGGTTCAAAGCACTGCAGGCTATCAATTAGCACCTCAAAACTTATGAATGCTTAAATGAAATTAACTTTCACATCTCTCTAAGAGCAGAAGGAGATCATGACTATCATGACACATCAAGCTGTACAAGAGAAAAATCTGTATTGCAGGGTATAGATTTGTGTGTCCAATCTCTCTGAGTTTTGCAGGATATTCTGCCTTCATGGCTATAGGCCCCAAACTCAGGCATTTGATGCTGATTTGCCAGGCACTGATCTTTGTTGGTTGCAGTGAATGGATTTCAGACTTGACTTGGAGTTATTGGCAGCATCCACTGAAGAGGCAAGTACAGAGACACAGGGGAACCTTTCTAACTGGAGCTAAACAAAGCTAAGATCAGACAGTTTGCAGGGTTTTTTGGAAAGGAGAATAAATATTCTTATGTCTTCTTCTAGCATTTCAAGTGATGTAGAGATGGTGCTTATCTTGTTTTCTGTGTTAGTGTAAAATTTTGTTGATGAAATTTTAAGGAGTACATTCGGGATTATCTGATCTTGCTGTAAGCAGTAGCAAAGTAGAAACTACAATATTAAACTCAGGCAAAAGTCTGTCAGAGACTAAACTTGAAGAGACCATGGAAGAGATAAGGAACAAGTTAACAAATCTGTCCACTGCAATTTAAGAATGAGTCCTCCACTCTACCCCATTCCTGGAATTAACAACCCACTGTTGCAACAGAAAGGTATGTTCAAATAAATAAAACTATTTTCACTGAAATGGCTGAGGCCTGAGGAGACAGTTTTTCCAGCTTTGCTTTATTCATTAAGCAGTGCCTTAGAGGAGGAGCAGTGGTGTCAGAGAACCATAACATGTTAAACCATTTCTCTTGAACACATCTTCAGGTGCCCTTCAGCACAGAGACACTTCAGCAGAGTGAGGTTCAACCAGCATCTACATGTATTGAGCATGAATCACTATGCAAAAAGCAGGATTGAAGCCTCAACCCTTTCTAGAAATCAAGGCTGGCTTCTGAACCAGCTCAGGTGGTTCTCTCACCAGGTCTGAAGGCTTGTGACAAGGAGATTTCAAGCCTTGGAATTATATCTACTTTTTGTATCACATTTATGTCAATGGGCCACTGACACATTAAGTAATTTAGGTTGAAGGGACTCAAATTCATGGCTTTGCCTATCAGAAAATACTCAAACCATCTGGCTAGGTCAGGTCCCCTATGCTTTCCAGTGGGATCTGTGCCCTGATGCAGAACCTGGGGCCAATAAAGAGAGGAAATTCTTTCCCAGAGTGTTTGGGATGAAATACTCCACATTCAAATTGAACAGAGAAGTCCTAGGTGAGTCATAAGAATTGCCATTAAGTGACCTCTGAAATGTACATTCTTGAACTTGGCTTCTTATGAACTTCCTCAAATCTAATCCTTCTGGCCTTTTTGCTTTCCCAAAAATTATCAAGAACCCTGGCTTTTCTTACTGTAATTAAGTTATCAACAAATACTTATTTTATTTGCTTAAATAAAGTTCCTGAAATCTACAGTGTGGGCAGAATATCAGCAAGAAAGAGTTTCGACTAAACAAATGTGAGGGCAGTGAATATCAGGGTTATTAAGAGGAGCAGATGGTTAGGAATTTAATTGACTTGAATGACTTATCTAAAAAAGAATGAAATAGAAATCTCTAGAGGACTGGGATTTTTAAGGAATTTTGACATCCCATGTTCCTAGTCAGGCAGCTGGCAGCCCAGTAGGTGCTTTTGTCAGAGTGTTTTGGGTTTTCTTCTTCCATCTGACCGGGAAAACCAGTACTTGTGGATGCTACAGAGAGGAGGTTGATGCCTTTGCAGATCCTTTGGCTGCACTATTTCAAGGTTTCAGAGGAATTTGGTTCAATTAGATTATATGAGGGGATGGTTATCTGACTTTATCAGTGCATTTGGTTCCCCAATAATCATGTCACACACCCACCCAGTGCTCATTCCCACCACTATAATCAGAAAACAGCTGTGTGTGCTGTGTCTGAAGACCCACAATCTGAACACTCCTATGTCAGACATTTTTATTATCCACTTCTTTCTAGGCTTGATGAAAAGTCTCACCTACTTCTGCATGTTACTGTGCCAAATACTGTGTCATCTTTGCTGTTTTATTACATTTAACACAACAGAAGACCTGACTTCTGGATAAATGAGGGTAAATTAGTGCTGGGAACAGGGAAAAAGGGAGGGGAATAATGGGAGAATATTGAGATTGGATCCACAGACAAGCTGCAGTCCTAGACTAAGAACAATCAGTTTATTTTTGCTTCCTTCTTAGCACAATGTTTTTCTTTGGGTTTCTTCTGAATTCAGGACCTAGATAAATTCATTTAGTGAACAGATGATATATAGCTCAGGATATTAGTCCACTCTCCCCCAGAACTCATTCAACCCTGAGAGCTGTTTTAACTTCTTCAGGAGGTGGTTTGGAGCTAAGCCATCAGATCCTCTGCTGAAGCAGCTGAGGACTTTCCTCAAGGCAGCAGCAACTGACAGGAGAGCAGAGCTGAGCAGCAAAGGAGCTGCAGCAGCCTGACCCACCACCACAGCTAATGGAAGCTAATGGAAAATTTGTGTCCAAGTACAATTACAATTCTTTTCTACTTTATTATTTGGAGGTAAGGAGACCCCTATTATTAGTGAAAATTGCCTGCAGAAATACACCTGGCCCTAATTTAATGCATTTGCTTGTGTCAAGAGGCACTAAGAACCAGTGTGGATAAGCCCAGCTATAAATAGCCAGTCACACATCCAGTTTAAATTTAGATACTCACTTGTACAACATCTCAGAATCCAACCAAATATCCTATCAGTTGCACCCAAGTTGGAAGCATTCTGAAGGTAGGGCAGAACTCAGGAGTATTCCTGATGGTGCATCAGCAGGAATGTGGGGACTGTATTTTAACAGAATAACACAAAGAGAAGTGTTTGCAGATAGTATTCGTGTACTTAACAGCTATAAGCAAAGAGCTCCCACAAACTTATTAATGTTGCTAAACTTGGGAATTTCCCTTCACAGATTATGGATACAGCCTTAGCTGATGGATTAAGCCTCAGAGCCCTAAACCAGAAATGCTGAGGCTGGAGGTATTGCTTTGGGGTCATGTGGAAGGGTCTGGCAAAGGTTAAACACACATCCCTCCTGTTGCAGAGACATGAGCACAAGGCAGGGTGGATTCCCTCAGCCGGGTGCAGGGACAATCAGCAGGACTGCAGGTGCTGCAGTCAGAGGCACTGAAGGAACGTTCATGAAACGTCAGATTTTGGCATCCATTTCATTAAAGCTCCTTCTCTACTCATCAAAACAACATTTCCAGGAACAACATTGCATATCTGAGTCACCAAAAATGCATATGTACGATTTACAGTGCTTCCATTACAGTCTTGTAAGTAAATTCATATTCATGATTAGCTTTCCTACAGATGGCTAAAGGCTGGTTACTGGTCAGGGGAAAAAATGTAAGATCAGCACCACTAAGACCAGTTTCCCTTGTACAGTCAGTGTGTTTTATCTCTGCACAGGAGGTACCAGTTCATCACCATCCCCTCCGTGGGGGCTGCTGACCTAGAGGCTAATCAGTCCCAAATCGTGTGGCTTCCTTTAGCAGACACATGACACTGAGGCTCAGACCACCAGTTCTCTTCTCACAAGCCACAAAATGTGATGTTTTGTTCACAAGACAGAGGTGAAAGGCTCTATATCCTATTACAGATCCCCTGGGCCAGCCAGTCTCCTTGTTTACATTTTTGTCAGAAAAAATCAAGGATGTTTTTACATTTGTGAAGGGAAAGGCAGTAACAGGAGTGCATGTGGAGTGGTATTTCTTAGTCCCCCATCTGACTCAGTGTTGGAAAGCAGCCAAGGAAGGAAGGCAATTGCCAACTCTCCAGCTGTGAGAATGGGGATGTGCTAAACCAGGGATTTCTCTAGCACCCAATGGAAACAATGAGGAATCTCTGTGTTCCTGAAGCCACTTTCTAAGCTGATTGCAGCATCTTGGTGACCATGCAGGTCTTGGCTACCACACACAGATCCAAGAGCACATGCCTCCGGTGGCTTCAATGAAGAGCATGTCTGTGGGGAGCTCTACAGCCTTGGGTCCTGCAAAGTGGCCCAGGTTTGAAGAACTTGACTCATCAAATTCCCTCAATGGCCTTTGGAAATATGCTTGTTTTTCACACGGTGGTATGGGATCACTACATCCTGAGGTGCAAAAAGATGCCCAGACTCCTATTGCTACTGGAGTTACTTAAAATAACTTGTGAATGATCCTTCTCAGAGTAATCAATATGAGCAACTCCTAGAAAGATAGCATTAACATTTCTATAACACTGAGCTAAATACACCAAACAGTGTTCTCAGTCTTAGTGATTCACTCATCTGTGCTGTTCAGCCAGTAAACTAGTTTCTGATGATGAACTGTTCTGGCAGGGCTGATTTGGACCTAAATGCAGTGTAAGGTCTTTTATTTGTCTGAAGGCCTTTAACCCTCTCAGTTCACCCATCACACCACAGTCATCTCCTTGAAGGAACTAATGTAAAAATATGCTCCCTTCTTTTACCTGAAAAGCAATTCCACTTATTTCAGTTCCACTCTCTATTTTCCACACCCCTGCCTCTTCTCACAGCTGTACTGTTGCTCTCTGCTTCATGTTCTGTCTCCTCCTTTTCTTTAGCTCTTTTGCCTCCTCATCTTCATTGCTGTCACTTGTCTTCCACCACCCTACAGAAATCTTCTCCACCTCCTTCCCCCCATATCTCAATAGCCAAAGCACTTTTCCTGTTTTGTTGTTGTACTGCCCGTAGGCAGCACCACAGCACAAAGACTTCACTCTGCTGAAGCATGCAGGAGTCTTGCCTCTGACTGCTGACTCTCCCAGTCGAGCCAGGTTTCTCCTGAAAAGTTTTGATGATTTCTCTACTTTTCTGCAAGCAAGAAAGGCATGTGTGCAAACCAGCTCCTCCATAGGATTCATCAAAAGCCAGCAGTAATTGATAAGTGAAATGTAATTAAGATGTGATTATAGAATGAAACTTACAGTTTAGTCCATTTCCTCTGAATCTTTCTGAGTTCTCAAGTTAACTTTGTTCATGTGATAAACAGTTTGATAAACAGTTTGATATTATGGATTGCAGACCACCTCAGCTGTTTTGGTTGGTTCATGTGAAGTTACAGGAGAGGTACTAGAAAGGATGGCTGCAATCTGCTTCTTTGGCCCAAACATAATCTGCACCAGATTGCCCAAGCTTCTGAACTTCATGGCATCATAAATCTGTGCAATTATAAATGTGGAGGCAAGAAGTATATAGGTTCAATGACAACATTTGAATTAACATCATGTAATGATAAATAGATCCCCATAAAAGCTACAAGAGGTCTCTAGAGAGTAGCTCTTAAAAAATGACCATAAAAAAAAATACCCCATACAGCTAAAAGGTTTCTATGCTGTATCAGGATGTTTTTGCCTTTTAAATTATACACATTAGACTGTGAGGTCTGAGGAAAATTGTGAGTGGAACTGTTTAATGCAAAGTGTCCAAAGTCCACCCGAGAACAAATGAAGCCCTGAGACTCCTTAAAAGGAGGACTGTAAGGTCTTTTTATCTAAATTGGTGCTGGAAGACATAGTTAAATCAACTAGAAAGAAAGCTGGGCTATTAAAATATCCTTTTGCTTATAACAAACCTCTATCTCCCTGGCTCTTTAGCCACTGCTAGGTAAAAAACTTCATCTGCTCCAGTTTAAGAGGATGGCTAGGTCCTGATTGACTTAAATGGGGAAATGGCTGGGCCACAAATGCAGAACAGGAGGAAGCTGATTGAAAATGGCTTCATATTTCTGTCAGAGCAAAGGAAAATATCTGTAAACAATTTCCTTCTAAGGCTTTCAGAATCAAAGTCATTAATGGAAAGCAACTGGCAACAACCAACCCACTGAATGGAGAAAAATAAATACAACATTTATATAACCATCTTCCAAGGGAGCCAATGTCTTTCTCACACCTATATTTACTTTTCATTGTTATCTAAATATGAATACATTCAACAAATGCAATTTTTTTGCTTATTTCTATACCATCACTTTTTCCACCTTCTTTTCAGCATCACTCAGTTTGCACAGCATGTAATAAGGCATTTATTAAGCTTTGACTGCTTTGACAATTATTTAATCTTGTATCCTTCTGTGGTCTGTTAAAGAATTGAGGCACAATGAGTGTGTAAGCATAAATATTAATTGCAGACACATTCTGTTTTTTC
Organism: Polioptila caerulea; assembly: GCA_013397295.1. NCBI lineage: Eukaryota > Metazoa > Chordata > Aves > Passeriformes > Certhiidae > Polioptila > Polioptila caerulea. The sequence goes on from VYXF01001702.1 coordinate 664,777, forward strand.
CTGCAATGTGTAAATGAATGAAGAAAAGATAGTGCTTAAAAGGAAAGTAGTCCTTTCTTCTGTAAAAAAAAAAAAAAAATTAAAAATCCCAATGTTCTTATCTTCCCTGTTCTTATCTCATACAGAGCACTTTCAATCCATCAAGACAGTACTCTTCTTGTCTAATCGAACTGCTGAGAGATAAGAGGTTTTAGGGCTTCCTGACCATTGTTTGAACTTTTTTCTTCCTTGCTCAAAGAGGAAAGTCTTGAAAGCCTCTAAAGCTCCAACTGTAACTAATTAGGGAATCTGAGGAATATTCAGTTCAATGCAGAGGTTAACGAAAAGGAAAACTTCAAACCACTACAGAGATGACCTTAATGGGAGATTCAGATTTGAATTAAAGCTATAGTAAGCTACTCACTAGAGATACAAGCTTCTTTTCTTCTTACTTGGAAAAGTTCAAAAGCCCACTCTTAAGCATGTAAAGAAAAAAAACCTCCAAACCTTAAAAGGGTTGCCCATTTGTTATCTATTTTTATCTGAGTATTGAGCTTTTTTAATGGAGATGAGCAAATGGCTGGGCAATTAGCTGAAGACTTATAGCTTGGATCAAAATGGGGAAAGACTCTGAGTGCAAAGGAAAAATAAATTCTGTTTTTTAAATAACTGTAACTAGCTCATAGAATTTAAATTAAATGCCTCTTACAGCATAATATGACATTCCAGAAAGAGAACATTACATTTGCTGACTTTATTCCTTTCTGTTATTATTTGGTTATGTGAGAAGTAATTTTAAGCAAAAGCATGCTTGGCAAAGACCAAAAGACAGTGAACAACAGATTCAGATAGTTGCATGGCTTTGTTTTATCCCAACTGACTTTCAGTTCCTTGTAGTGTTGACTCAATAGACTAGCAATTAATTAGGGAACCTTTTAAAATTATCACTTCTCCCTGAATTTAATGGCAAATTAAAGAGGGAACACTTCTCAGAATTTAGTTTCCTGCTTTTAGAATTAAATTTTTTCTCATCCTGTAGAATTTAAAAATGTATCAGGCATTTACTGTCTACAGTTTGTTATGAATCACATAAAACTCATTAAACACAACATTTTTCATCATGTTGTGTGTATTAGTGAAATCATTAAAAATGTGTTTCAATAAATCACTAGATCAACTGCTATAGAAAGGCCAATAGGGAAGTTAAAAATAACCCTTCTTTCATGGTTTCCCACAGTAATGCGACTGTCTCAAACTGTAGACAACTTATTTATAGTCCCTTTTTAATAGTAGCTACTTAGTTGAATTTCCGCCTTCATATTTGGGTTGTTTCATCTAGACATGAGTATCAGTCCCAGCCTGATTGTTTGGACTCAACTCTAATTTCTCCCAGATTATCCAAGGAGAGTGTACATTACAGAACTTTGTAGCTAAAAAGAAACACACACCAAAAACTGCAGCCCAGTAACCTGCACTGAAGCAGGATCAAGCACACTAAATCCTCCTCAGTAGAGGGTCATCTGCCCGTTCTTGAAAACATTCAGAGAAATGTTTTTCACACATGATTTGCAAGCCAGTGTTTCAGAGCCCTTATACAGGTAAAGGTTTTTTCTTTTCCAGTATAAAACCTTTGGTTATGAACTGACTTATTCTCTCCCGTACTGAACATGGGACACAATGGTTTCCCGTCCTCCCTGCAGCAATATTAACATAAAAGAAGCATACCATGTTCTCCTCAATCTTCTTTTTTTAGGTACCTGGTTCCTTCAGACTTTCCATGTATGTGCTGTTCATCCCTTATCACTGAGGCACCAGGCTTGACCTTCACCAGCTTAGCTACATTATCTGAACCTTGCTATGACACTCCTGAAACACCTCCCAGAGGAAGAAATGCTGAGGGACGTGGGCTGCTCAGCCTGGAGAAGAGAGGGCTCTGGGGAGACCTTATTGCAAACACTCAGTTTATAAAGGGAGCTTACATGGAAGGCAGAGACAAGCATTTACCGAGGCCTGTAGTGACAGGACAAAGGGTAATGGTTTTAAACTGAAGGAGGGGAGGTTTAGGTTGGACATGAAGAAATTCTTTGCTGTGAGGTTGGTGAGGCACTGGAAGAGGTTGTTCAGGGAAGTTGTGGATGTCCTGTCATTGGAAGTGTTCTAGACCAGGCTGCATGGGGCTCTGAGCAACCTGGTCTAGTGCAAGATGTCCCTGCCCACAGCAGGTGAGAGTACACTAGATGACCTTTGAAAGTCTCTCCCAACTCAAAACATCCTGTGATTTTAATGAAAACTAGACAACAAAGAGAAAGAAATATTTAGAAAAGAATGGTGTTGGTTCACAAGCAAAGGACATTTTATATTCTTATTTTATTTAGCTCTATCATAAGCTCCAAATTCGCTTTGCTGTACTGCTTTCACTGCCAGTTACTCCAGCCCTGCATTGGTGGGTTTCATCCTGACCTCAAATTATTCCTATCACACTTGTTGAAGAATTTCCACCTATCCCTTTTAAGTTACCTACCCAATTTGACAGACTCTGTATTCCCATAAAGCCCACTGGGCTGTCACTGCCAAAACTGATAGGGTCCACTCATGCTGGCAAACCATGGTCCAAAGTCGCTGATGCATCCCACTGGGGCTGTAGAAGTTCAGCTTGTTGCAGTATTGGTCACTTATTTATGTGCTGTTCCCTTTTACCTGTACCAGAAGGAACATGCAGGAGCTCCTTTCTTCTGCAGCAGGGGAAGCACTCCATTGCCTCAATTTTGCTGATCCAGCATAAAACACACAAGCTGATGCTGAATATTTTGAAGATCAGGAAATTAGGACCTTATTGCATTAAGTGTACAAGGCTTCTAGACCTTCAGAAAATGTTTAGAGAAACATTTTGACTGCAGAAGCTGATCACAGGCACCAAAGGACTTTAGTTGGAAAAAGATTGAGACATAAAAGGAAAGAGACTTGGGTTTACTAAGTGCATTTAAACTGTCCTTTTAATAATAAAAAACAGTTGTCTTCAAGATGGGATAACTTTTAAATATAAAAAATAACACACCACAGGGAGCTGAAAGGAAAAACAAATTTAATTATGTATTCAAGACCATCCAAACCACCCACCCACATAATAAATGTTTGCTGGCTACACAGACACATTCGTTGCTATGGCTTAGCCAATGGTCTTTGTTTGAAAAGTAAACACCTTTGTTAAAAAATAAAAATATTACTTGAAGTGAATAATCAACTGCTTTGGCAACATCCTGCTCCCTCTGAAATCAGCGGGCTACTTTCAGCAGGATGGGTGTTAAATTTTTGCTTGTCTGATTAACAAAAGCTGGGGTAGCTGCAGGGAGGATGTCGGGAGCTGTGCTGAGCTGACAGCTGGGTGTGCTGATGAAGAGCAGCCACGGCTGATGAAGGGGCCAGGGAGGAAGAGGAGAGGTTAAGTCAGAGGTGGCAGGGCTACCAGGGGTGGGCTGTCAGAGCCACTGTATTCCTCTTGGTGAATTAAGTGTTGAATTTAGTTGTAGAGACTGTCAACCTCCAGTGCCTGGGAGTTTTCAATGGCATTACTTGGATTTTTTAATATAGATGTAGCTCTTAAGAGCCCATTGTCATCGTCAAAAGCCATTTTATCAATGGGCTTACAAGCAAACTGCCTCCAGTGCAGTGTGGCAGATGCACATGGCAAAGCAGCCATAAATCACTTGGGCCTGAACAAAATGCTGATTAATATTCAGTCTGTGTGTCATCATACGTGGCTGAGCCTGCTGGTACTTCAAAATTGCAGACACTGAGAGGCTTAAGATTTCAATGAGCAGAAGAATGAGTCTAACAGGGCTGTACATAAAAAGTCTTTCCAAATACCCCAAAATGAGGGATCTCACCCTTCTGCAGTTAGCAAAGTTTGTGAATGATATGGGAGAGCTTTGCTAAGAGGGAAAAGATGGGTCAAGGCTGCAAGAGAGAGGAAATAGTGTCTTTTTATCTATATATGTTTTAACTGTGAAGGTTTATATTTTTGGTAGCATGTTTTTAATAACTGAAAACTAGAACTGATGGCAACTGATACCAGTTTGGGCCTTGAAAAGGTACACACAGACTAAAGCCTTTTGGAGCAGGCAGTTGAAGGGACCAATGCCAAAGGCCACTATCTGCAAGCATTTCTGAGAGAATGCTGATTTCAATTTGCCATAGACATTTCTTGGTAGTTGATATATTCCTGTAGACAAGAAAATATCATAAGTGACAAAAACCATCTTGGAAGGCGCCATTTATAGAGCCATGATTTACAAAAGCAGGAAACACAAGAGTGCTGGGATTTGGGGAGTGTGAGATTTTGGAGGTTTGTGGTGATGCTGCACCAGATGAAAGGCAAAAGTAGCAAAAACATCATCAATAACAACAACAACAAGAATCTTGCAATGGCAGGCATTCAAATGCCCTCATGCTGAGAGAAAGAGACATCAAGTCCATCTGAAAACTAGTGAAGGGAGATGGATGCCAGCAAAAATAATTACTTTGTAGGGAAAGAGACAAATTTTTGGAAACAAACTGACAGGCTACTGGAGGAATCATCCATTTTAACTTGCCATGGCAACAGAGTCCAAAATAAATGTCGATGCGAACAAAATGAGTAAATTAAAAATCAAAAGCTCTTTACAAACCGAATTGCTTGGGAAGAGCCAGGGAAAGGGAAGGCATGTGCCAGAAACAGCACCCTTGCAGCCCTGCATTCCTAAAGATGCAGGGGGCAAACTCTAGAGTGACACAGCAGTGCCATACTGAAAATGCATGGTAATTCATTAGGATGTAGTCATTTCAGTGAGAAAAAAACACCTAGAAATATGGAATGGAATAGAACTAAGGTGAACTGGTAGCTCTATATGCCTGTCTTTAGTAATGATTCAAATGGTTGCTTCAGAAGAACTTAGAAGAATTAAGGGTGTTGAAAAATATCTTGAAATAAATTAAAGCCATTCGGCACTGCAGCACAGCTTTGCAAGTGACACAATGTAATGCTGGTATGGCATTGACTGAGCTTAGAGAAATACTGCACAGTGAATGTGTCCATGGTGGTCAAATGTCTCCCAGAAGTCTAAGCCAAGTCAAATGGAGGGATATGCCACCTTCTTTTTTTTTCCTTTTCCATTCAGGCACATGTGCTCTGTTTTCAGCAGTTTTAAGTTTCCATGTTGCCACAGCTCCTGAGAGAAGTAAGGAGCAGAAGAGTGAGGAGCACTTTCAAAGAAAGACCTTTTTGCCTTTGCCTGAATGAATTTGCAGAGGCCTTGGGAGCACTGCTCAAGCCCTCTCCTACAGGAAACTCCTGTTCTACTGACCTCCAGAGAGCTCAGTTTACATTACCAAAGGATTTTGTTCAATTCAGTTGCTTATTTGAAAGATTTCAATTACTTGCCAAAATCCTTCTGAGGTTTATGCATGGTTTGTTTTACCAAGAAACCAGAATTTAATCTACAGACATATATTTTTATGCCCTAAAAGCAGAGATTTATTTGTTTGAGAGAGAGAGGGACATTTCATATGAGAGATACAAACAAATATCTAAAGAGCCTTCTGTCACGGTCCTTACACAATTAGACACAGATTCCCTGAGGGATAAGGGAACATCAGTCTGACCCTGTTAAATTCAACTTTTGCATTCATTCATTATATGCAATGAAGATGTGAGTATCTTGGTCAAGAGTGAAATAAAGTGCTTTGAAACAGCTGGGCTCATCTGGTATTTTACCAGGCACTCAACCTTGTATAGAACCAGGAGAGCGATGCTAAATATTTTTGGTTTATTTTTTTTAAATCCTTTTTAAAAACAGTATAAATACTGTTATACAATTTTCTGGGAAACAGACCCAACACAAACAGAAGCCCATACACTGGACTACAATAAAGATTTCTGGTTCTATATTGAGATATTTAAATCAATTAATATTAATTACAAACATAGCTCCTGGATGTTCTCCTAAAATCTTTGTGAACCTGGAGAGGAATTTTTATGCCTTGATAGCATAATATCCTTTTATTTTTTTCTTGTAATTCATAAGCAAGTCTGAGTGGGAAAAAATGCCATCTCACAGCTCAGCACTGGAGAACTGATCAGGTTGTTTAATCCAGAGACTATTTTTGCAGTAATTTTCCATATGATTTTTCATTCTGGGAACATCTGGTAGTAACTTTATGCTTTTTGTACCAGGAAGCCATAAATGAAGGCACTTGGGCAGACTGTTATGTATCGTGATAATAGTCAGAATGTGCCTCACGTTCATATGAATATGGTGCATGAGAGATGTTGACACAAAGCATCAGATTTGCTCTCTGTCAATCTAAAATGCGCCCTTGCAAATGAATGCAGAACCATGAGGTTTTGAAGACAAAAAGACTTCTTAAACATTCTAGGTTCTTTCCATGCCAGCACAAGTTTGCTCTTCAATATACTGTCACATGTGGGTCGTTGGTTTTTCCCTCCCTTCTTTTGTCTTATTTCACATGCATGTTAAATATTTAATTAGCAGCAAGAAGCCTGTGAAACAAGGCACTGTGGTACCGGAATGCAGCAGAAGCAACTCTGAATTTCCCGACTGCGCTGAAAGGAGCCCAGCTGGTCACTCCCTCCTGTCCTCTTTCTCCCCCTTCTCAAATCCAACCAGAAGATTCAGCCTTCGCATGCCAAGATTTCTGTCTGTGAGCACACACAGGTTTCCAAGTAAAGCAGTGCCAAGCAGAGACTGCTGCAATTAATACAATTAACAGAAATCCAGCAGAATGCTGACTCCCGCCTGACTCAAAGCCAATCTGTCCTTTCAGGAAAGGTCACCCCAGCTCCAGATGCAGCCGAGCAGTCCACGTGCTCCTGGGGTTTGCCCTGCCACAGACAGCGTGGCTCACATTTCTGGATGCTGTGTGTGTCATGAGCAGGCTCACGCTGGGAAATTGCACTGGGCAATCAACATCTTCCAGGCGCCTGACCAGAGCTCTTCTAGCAACTCCGGTGGCAAGGCCAGCAATGATCCTGTGTGTGAATGGGGAGTTTGGTCTTGCCGGGAAGCAGGAACCACCATGGGGATTACAAGGAGGGGCAGCATATCTCAACAGGAAAGTCATCCAGGAAGTCTCATTTCCAAGAACCAGCTGGGAAACAGTTTAGAGCACCCTGTTCACATCTGTAACACTCAGCAATTAATGAGGCACTCATGTACCTATAAAATAACCAATTCAGTCCTGTTTGTTTATATCACTGAGCACTTTGTCACTTGTTTGAAGAGGGGAAACTAGGCTGAGCCCGATACAAAATTAGGGAATGCTGGCATTGTAAAGTGGCCTATCTCTCCTGTGTAACAAGCAGTAGTTATGGTTTTAATTTAACGTCAAAGGTGTTGGGAGTGGCCATTAACAGGTAATTAATAGCCTGAAATACTCTAATCTATGAGACTGCTCAGGACTATACTGTAAGGTTGGTTTAGAGCCGCCAAAATATTTGTCAGACAAGTAATACAGAACCTCAGAAACCTTCCCCACCAGTTCTCCCGAGCTACGAGCCACGTGCACAGGGGTGAGCGCAGCTCCCACCCAAAGCACAACCCTGCACTGTTCAGACTGTGAAATGAAGTTTGCTTTTCCGCGCTGACCCCAAACTCTTGCAGCGCAGAGACAGGCAACCTTCGGCGGGGTCCACGTAAGAAGAATACAGCTGCTCTTTTCTAACGGGAGGAAGAAGGAAGCTTTTATGGCTGTCCCTGAAGAGAGCCCTCTTACAATGCTTCGCAGTGTCTAAACAGACCTACGTGCTCTGATCCCACTTGGCAATAATGAAGGACTTGTATTCCTCCGGCTTCGGGGACCAGCTCGCCCGCCGGGCTGCAGATGCCGGCTCCGGTTACAGCGGCGGCGCGTTAAAAACCTGTGACATTTAAGCGGGGATGAAAATTAAAATTGTCTTTAGCCATTGTCCGTATATTTACCCTTTGCTTTGCTCTGTTTCCATAGCAATGAAAAAAAAAAAAAAAGAAAAGGATCACATGCGTGCCTCTCGGAGGGGGC